>JAHUTJ010035775.1:0-10539 GCA_036250325.1 Characodon lateralis
TCTGTTTTTTATATATATATATATATATATATATATATATATATATATATATATATATATATATATATATATATCTTCAGAAAAAAGTAGGTTATTGTTTTTGTCTTTAAGGACAGGTGAAGAAAAAAAGACAGAGAAACTTCCTTGAAATTCTTCTACAAAGGGAAAGGATTAAAAACATATTTTAAGGGACTTTATAGAAGAGCCAAAAATGAAAAATAATTAAATTTTCATGGAAACCTTTCTTTTTTAGGTTCTGAGAAAACATAATCCTGCTATTTTGCTGCAGTAAAATGCAAAGCTTTTAAGAAAATAAATGGAAAGCAGGGAAATAAAAAGGCTTTTCACCACTTTGATAATTTGTTTATGTTTGAATTTCATAAAAATATGTGCTGCTGCTAGTTATTTTTTTCATCCAATTCCTGACAAACCTAAAGGAATATCATCCAACAAATCAAAGCAGATCGTAACACGAGGAATTGTTAATTGCATCTGATTGATCATATTGAACTATTCATTTAATCAAATGGATGCAAAGAGGCAGATAATTTCTGATGCAACCATAGCAAAACAGCTGAGTTGAAAATTATGTGACCACTTTCCTACAGCTGCAAGTTTTTAGGCATTAGCTTACCAACAACAAGATTGCTTGTTAGAATGGCTAAAATGCTCAGTTACATCTGGATCTGAAATTACATCTTGAGATTAGCTTGATTTTAATGATCAGACTGGATGTATAAAACATTTAAAAAAATAAACAATAAATCTGAGAACATTTTAGGTGGGTTAATTAATAAATCTTGGTCATGAGGAGGCATGTCATAAATCAACATTATACAATGGGGCTGTATTTTTCTGTGTTCCTTAATGTCAGGTAACTCCTTCTTCTTCATCAATTAGATTGTCATTCACACCAGGAATAAAGAACAGGCCTTTACCACGAAATAAAGTAACCTTAACAACAAGCAAGACAGTACAGATACATAAAATATAAGAATAACCTTATCAACTTTTAATATTTTCTACCATAATTTGCTTAATTTGTTTACAGAAGTAACCATCAAAATGTTTAACAAACCTCCTCACTGTCACCCCCATCCGTAGGTGTCCAGATGAGTCGATACAGCACCACATCAGAGGTGGGGTGCTGCCATGATACCCTGAAGCTGTCTGAGGAGACATCGCTGCTCCTCAGATCCAGCGGGTCTGGGACCACCTCTACATAACAACAAACAATTAGCTAAACAATCTCTTTAAATTTCAAGTTCCTGTTTTTTTTTTATAAGAATAAAAATTTTAAAAAGTCTATAATTTTCATCCCTACGTGTGGTGAAACTTTCGGTCATCCCTGCTGCTTCTCCTTCTTTGTAGACAGCAAAGACCCCTACTGTGTACTCGGTCAGGGAGGTGAGGTTTTTAAGCAAATAGCTTGTCACAGCACCAAGGTCCACCTGTGCAACATAAAACCAAACATCTTGTTTAATGTAAAAAGATCCACAGAAGTTTTTTTTTGTTGTTGTTGTTTGATGAGCAACAGGTTAAAAGTTTAAAAAGGTTTGAGCAGCTGAAGTCTGAAGGACTGGTTCACCTCATTAGTTTGGACTCCGCTGGTCTTGACGTACATGATGCGGTAGCCACGGACCAACCTTGAAGGGGATTCCCACGTGACGCGAACGGAGCTGTGGTTCACGTCTGAGAAACGTAGGTTCCTTGCTGGGAGCAGTGGTACTAAAGAACAGAAAAAAATCATCCGTAAATAGAAACTATATTTTGCTTTTCAAATGTTACAGCACTAGATGAGAAGACACCAAAACATTTACCAAATAGCTCCAACTAGGAAGGAGAAAAATACAGAAAAAAATAAACTCAAATCGTCATCAAACTAATTAAGATGTCAGGAGCAGAAACAGAAATAAAATTGCCACAACTAACACAAAATGAGCACCATTTTGCTTTCTCTGTCTCTCTCACACTCTCATCAGGTTTAAAACAAGAGTTTTTGGACTCCACTATTTTAATTATAAAGTGGACAGAACCTTATTACATCACTCCAACTCCCTGAAGCTCTGCTCCAACTTCTTCTCCTGCTTTGATTCTTTCCTTCTTCTCTCCGTGCACCTGCAAAGGTCTAAAGAAACATCCTCTCCTCTGTAGTTTTAAATTCAGCGTGGAAACCTGACATACTCGGATGCATACAAACTTTTCTGCTTCAAATTTCTGTTCTGGTTTCTTTAAAATAAGGGGAAGAGAAAAATCCTGATTGTTCTCTGCATTCCTTCACCTCAATTATACTGAGGGTCACGGCAAAGACAAACCAGCTGAAAGATAAAGCGAGGCATGGGAGGACATACTGCCACTGCTTTTACTGTAAGCTGTGCCTTGGTCAGCAGGATGGAAAATTAAAAAAGTTAAATGATAGGAAAGTTTGCAAAGTTTCTTAATGCATAAATCTGTGAACAATATACATTAAACGGTTCATTTATATGATGCCAGAGCTTGCAAAGGTGTCCATAAATGTCACTGAAGCTAGCTTTTTCTTTGCATTATTACTTGCGAATTATTTTTATTTTTTAAGAAGGCCTATTTTTCAGTAATAGGACTTTTTATACTTTCATAAAAGTACAGATAAATCTAAAACCATGAATCATACCCCAAATGCTTTAGGAACTGAGAACTAAATCCAGTGTCAGACCCAGGAGAGAGGAAAGGATAAAATGAAATAAATGATAAACTGTTTTTAAAGTTTGATTTTCTCTTCAACAAGTGGCATAACATTTATTTCCAGATAAGAGTAATCAAATGAGTCCAGAAAACATAACTAACAATCCCAAACCTTTATATCCCTAAATTTGGACTCTTAGACAAATTCACCAGTTTCTTAGCATGTACTAAGTTAGTGCAAGCAGGAATAATAACCGGTTGTGTCAATCTTTTACAATCCACTGAGAAGTTTTGACCCACTCTTATTTGCCAAACAGCTTTTATTCCACCAGACTAAACGGTTTTTAAGCAATTGTTTAAGGTCACACCACAGCATCTATTTCAATTTAATTTAGGTCTGGACTTAGACTAGGCCAATCGAAAGTTCATTCCTTTAGTTGATTCTTTTAACCATTCAGTCTTGTTTTAGATCATTGTCATGCTGCATAGCTTAACATGATGTTTGTCTGACTGCTTTTGAGACCTCCTGGATGAGTCTTCGATGTCTCATTGGAGTGCTTTTGGTATATCAGACACTCTTTGGAAGGTTAACGACCGTTTCATGTTTTCTCCATTTACGGAAAATGACTCTCACTGTGGTTCGATGGAAGCCTCGGAAATGCCTCTGTAACCCATTCTAGACTGATAGATGGTAATGACGTTGTTTCTCTTCTCATCTTTTCTTTAAAGCAACCCATGATTTCTTGTTTTTTGTTGTTGTTGCCTACTTCATGTTGTCAGACAAGTTCTATTGAAGTGATTGTTGGATACTACAGGTCTGACATTATTCAGGCTTGGTTGTGACTAGTGTAAATTGAATTTAGCATCTAAGAAACTTTTCCAACTCACAATTAACTCATACATTCACAAGGGGGGAGATTGCTTTAATACAGCACTTAAATACTGGAATCTGTATAGCTAATATGGTGCATAGATGGGGTAGATTTGATATGTATTACCATATTAGGTGCAAATAATTAAAATCCCTCTTAATTGGTGATAAAGGGACACTTTTCTGTCTATGGTTTGATGCATTCAGTATGCAGTATGTGTTATACTGGAAAAAACCCAAGATGCTATCCTCATACTTTCATCACATCCAGCATAGGACCATGTTTTGAAGCACTATGGTGTTTATTGTTTGGTATGGTGCATTTTTCATCAAGGTCATTTGCCTTTTTACACAACAGTAATAATCAGAGTGCATTATAGTTTAACAATGGAAGAAGTAACAGTTCCTCATTTTGTCAGGTCTTTTTACAAAATGAGGGATGAGAGGCTTCAGAGAGTTGTAGGATCTGAATAAAAAGAGTAAATGAGTGCAGATTAAACCTCCATCATGCATTGTCCAGCCTCATCATGAGGCTTGGCAGGTGACAATAACGCTAGTTTTTAGATCATTATGTTGATATATGCTAGGACGTAATTGTGCAAAACCACATAAAACTATGTGACAGAACAAAATGAAAGGCTGCAATTTACATAAAGGAAACTTGAAAGAAAGCTCGATGAAAAAAAATAAAAATAAACAAAAAATTCTGTTTTTGTAGAACACATGTGTCATGCCTGAAACATTATTGTGTGAAAAGTCAACTGAGAAAGCCCTAAATCCCCTGCCACAGAAAAACAAATCAAAACAAAACAACAACAAAAAAAAACTAGAAGTGCTACTACTAACATTAAAAATTTTAAAACTATTCCATAGAGATTAGGATTCCCTCACTCCCTTATGGAGATGCCATAAAACACAAATTAGTAGCAATGGTGAGGATTTGGAAACACTTAAGCAAGAACAGACTCTAATCAAGGTTTTGAAACACTTAAGAAAGAGAGTGACATGCAGAAAATAGCTGTGAGAGGGAGCTGGAAGTATATTTTGGCATGGAAGGCTGATAGTTTGGTTTTGTGGTTAAAAACAAAAACGTGCCAGGAACTTGACTTGAACATGCTGCAGTTGCACTGTCAAAGCTAAATGAAAAGAGTCAAAGATTGTGTAAGTTAAGATGGTGTAAATCAAAGTAAATATAATTACAACAGCTAATTCCACTGATTAGTCTAAACTAAAGTTCGAAACTAAAGTTGAAACCTAAGGCTAATCAGGAAAACATATTTGTTGGAGTGTTTGGGCTAAAAAACAGTTTCTTCTCAGTCTTACACTCCAGATATATACAAATCTAAAAACAAGCTAATAGTTGTGAATCTAAGTGTTCTTCATGCATAAACAGAAGCCTGTTCAATAAGGGATTTGGTTTCTTCCAAATGAACAGCAAGCAGCTGCAATAAAATTTCAAATAACTTGAGTAGAATAGGATTTCCAAAGAGAATTAAAGCAAATTAAGCTGAGTGTGATAAAAAGCTGTAAGAAAAGTTTATAGAGCTTATTACTTAGAGTCTTATATTTCTGTCTTTCACATGATTTTGCCTGAGGGCTTTGCAGAAAGGTTATTGCAAAATGTTTTTTTTAAGAATCACTACCAACCCTCCTGATTAAAGACACTGTATACACAGGGATACCCTTAGATTAAAAATATATGTGAAAGACATCCCTTTAAAACTGCGTTCTAAAATTTCATAAAGTTAACATTACAAGTAATTTAAGTGTTTTGTTTTATTTCATCCTTTAATTTCTAGGGCATGTGTGCAGATTAAATGGTTAACAGTTTCTTGACACTACAGTGCGTTGCCAAAGTATTCATACCACTTCAACTTTTGCATTTAGTCACATTAGGAAACTTTTGAAGCAAGTTTGCTGCATTGGATGTTTTTGTTTGTGGTTGCAACATAAACAAGAGGAGTATGTAGACGCCTGCATGGCATGGTTGAGACTTACATGTGGTCTGCTGGCTGGTCATGGGATCACTGGCCTCCTCTCCATACATGGCGTAAACTGTTACAGTGTATTCAGTGGCTGGAGTCAATCCTTCCAGCTCCACCTCATTTACAGAATTGTCCACCTTCACCTGTACACACACACAGACACAAACACACACACAGATACAGGGCAGATGAGTATGAATGCTTCTATTTGAAATTAAAACAACGTTTCTCACTTCAACATGTTTTGACATTCTTCCTGTTATACATCTGTCATTCTATCGCCTCTATTCATCCAGCTGCATAATTCAAACAAGCAGAGGATCAAGCTGTGAACAAGATAATTTTTTTCTGAGTGAAACAATTTCAGATCCACAGCTCAGTCAGAAAATCTTTAGAAAACTCAAGGTAAATTGAGACATGAATGCAAATTATAAAGGCTCGATAAATAGGTTGCAACCTTTTCAACACAGACACCCTGTCATTTCACACAGGCCCTCTGGATTTTCAAAGACACTTTCAAGGCAGTCAATTCAATATTGGAACAAGCCCTGAGTGATGAAATCAATATTCTTAAAAAGAAAACTAAATTTTCAACAAAAATAAATCAGTCAAATACAGATCAAAAAAGGCTGAATTGCCCTTTTTGTCTATCCCCTACAAACAATCACAAAAGTAATTAAAGTACTTAAAATAGCTTTCGTTTTTAAACATGCAAATGCACTAAGAATACTGTAGAGTCTTTTCAAACTCAAAAAATTTAAATTCAAATGACTAAATTTGCTATTAATTAACAAAAATAATTATAAGGCTGTTGAATTAATATCATGGTCTATTTTATGGAAATTAACACTATCACCACATATTTATTAGACTTTTTTTTACAGATGGTGATGATTATTTACCTGTATTTTATTAGAACACAATTAACATGCAGGTTAATTAGAGGAAAAAAAAAACCTTTTAGACCAAATTTGACCAGAAAAAAAGACACCTCTGAGATGTTATTTCTTTTCTGGTTCAGTTCAAACGGTCCTGGAATCCCACAGCAGTTTAATGGGAGGCATGAAAGTCATTAAGTAAAGCTGACATAATCACTGCAATTTGTCTATTCTGATAAGATAAAAATAATAAATTCCTCTGTGTATGCTCTCTCCCACTCCCAGTTTTGTTTCCTTCTGAATCAAATCTTACTTTCATCTCAGTCTCAACAAACTGCTCTCGACTGAAATCCCAGAATGATATGCGAGTGAAACTCATTAACTGAAGTCTGCCAAATTTTAGGTAATGACGTTAGAACCTCAGAGCTGGGCTCACCCTTGCTTCTGGAACACATCCATTCTTACCCTTAACTCCTTCATGACATGTGTTATTGCCATCGACCTGTAGGGGAAAGGGAAGGCAGGAATAATGAGGTCTAATGGGAAAGGAGGAGTCCCACTGGCTGTGCCTTTTTCACCGCTTATTCTCCTCTGTCATATATGACTCATCTTCCATAACTGCAGACAATCTTGATGTTTTAATCATAATTTTAAAATTATGTTTGATTTGCTGATAGAATCACACAATCAGTCAGTGATTGCTGAGTGATTGCATTTGCAGTGTTTTTAGGTTATTTTCTAACATGGTATCAGAATTTGTTATGCCATTTCATACAATGCACAGAAAAATTAAACAGTAAAACGTTTCTTTATCAATGTTTTTTTTTTCTTTCAATGGTGCTATTTTAAAAATGTGTGCCTAGTTAATATCTTGGGCTTAGGTTAAAATAGACGTCTTTCCATTTATATAGGAAAACAACAAAGATTTATGGCAAATGGTATATTTCATTGTTGCATTTAATGTCATTTATTTTCTATGTGTTTTTGTATATTTTTACTACTTATTTTCTTTTCTTCTTAGTCTCTCAGTATGACGGCATGTCCTCATTAGGGAGCTAACTTGGCGGATGGTTATTTGTTCAACCAGCTGATGCATGATCCTGTGTACCTCCTTAACCTACACATTTAGGCCACATCTGAATAATTTCTTCACTTTGATGGTCATATCTAGTAGTTTTTTACCAGTGGTACAAAAGGTGGAGACCATAGAGTTCTTATAAAAAGACATCTGACAAAATAATCTTTATGAGACCTGAAAAGCAATGTGTACCAGTTCTCTAGCAGAAGATTATGAGTAAATGAGGCAAGAGAAATACAGCATTGACTAGTAAATTTGCTGTATCCATTACATTGTTTGTTTTCTAAATTAACTAAATTCCTCGTTTTCACATTTTTTGGACATAAACACAGTATTTACCTCCTTCTCATCTGCAGCTTCTTCCTCAGTCAGCGGGGCGTACAGGATCATATACCCCGAAGCCCCAGCAGCAATCTTCCAGCGGACCCTCATGGTGCTGTGAGTAATATCGAACAACTCTAGGTCGTTTACTGTGGGCAGTGCCACTGCAAGACAAAACCTCATGTTACACTGGTGAGTTTACCACATTGAAGTATTAACCATGTTCTAATGTACATTGAATGTGTTGATCAAAATAGTATCCAATATATATACCTATATATACCTATATATATATATCTATATATATCTATATATATCTATATATAGATCTATCTATCTATCTATCTATCTATCTATCTATCTATCTATCTATCTATCTATCTATCTATCTATCTATCTATAGATATATATATCTATCTATAGATAGATATATATATCTATATATATCTATATATATCTATATATATAGATATATATATATAGATATATATAAAACAGTAATGGCCACTCATAGCCATTAACTTTGTTGCAAGGTCGACCTGTTGCTAAATTCCCCATCATTGATCAGTGAACAGCAATTACGGAGGACAGACAATCCTACCTCCCTATGATTTAGTGTCAGGGTAAGGCCTCAGGCAGGTTTTAGAATTTGAGGTCATTTATCATTTTGGAGATATACAGTACACATATTCTAAAATGGTTTCAAAACTGCTAATAATTTCCATCATACATTTTGAAGTCCTTTAATATGAGGTGCCAGAGAAACTGCTGGAGTTTTCTCCATCTGTATGGAACATAGTAATTCAGCTCTCCACCCTTTAGTGTGATTTTATACCTTTTTGCAGGATGGCAAAAAGTATAAAATCTGTGCTAATAGGCACATTCATAGTCAAACAACTACTAAATTTCATAGGTGTTTATTTTTTTTATGTTTAGCTTAGGTCTATGTAAAATAAGTTAATTATTATAAAATGAGGAATCAATGTTGTAGATGGAATTATAATTGCAATTATAAAAATGAACAAATGTCGCTTTTTTGTTTTAAATAAACACAGTTAGAATATGTTAAATACAATTACAATATAAGTCTGTGACCCAAGGATCTTCTATCATGAGAATCTCTTATCAGTCCTAACTTGTCTAGCAGAGATGGTTATCCACAAAGCATGTTTAAATTTACTGACTTAAAATAATTTTAAGTTCAATGGTGTCCTTAGTTTTGTTGCTAATATCCCTGAATGCAGCAAGTGTCCAGTGCTATGCCACTTTCATAAGAATGGTATTTAAAAAATGGGTTTAATTAACTAACCCATTAGAGTTGTGCTGGAGTTCTTCAGTCAACAGCAAACTATGAATTACTTAAATTTAGAATAGGTTGACAAATTTAAGGCATCTCATTCCACAAAAGTAAAACATATATAATTTTACATGGCGACACTAATTTGTACTTGATGGAATGAGTGAGTCCAAAAATCCAGACTGAAGAGTGGCAACAAAAAAAATCACATTAAGATTAAACCCATGTGTATGTCTGAAAATTAAAGAGGAGAAAATGAGGAGAAAACCAGAATTTTTTATGTCAATCAACTAAATATAAGTTTAACACTAGTCGAGTCTTTAATAGGTTGCTTTTATGACATTGTAACCAAAGAAGCTTACATGTGGTGGCACTTCCTCTCAGGGCATCGCTGGCAGAGCTGCGGTAGACAGCAAAAACAGCCACCTGGTACTCTGTGAGGGAGTTCAGATAGGTCAGCTCCACGCTGTTTTCTGTCCCCACAACCACCTGAAAGACACCCTTAAAATCAGCCTGGATCTTGCAGTGCTGCTTCACAGTCGCTCAAAAAAAAAACAGTTTCATACAAAGCATGGCAACCTTCACATTTTTTTTGCCATTCCTGACTAAATATGGACAGGTTTAGGTGAGTAGCTGTGTTCTTTTATTCACTTTCTAATTTATACAGATTTACAAAAAATAGCTTTACTTGAATGCCATTCTCTTGTCTTTCCCGTTTTGAAGAGTAACCATGAGAAATGTGCCTTTGTGTTAGGTCATGTTTATAGACCAGGAAGTCTTGGATTACTAATAAAACTGCCAAGATACTCTGATCAACTTAAAAAAAAAACAACTAACATTTAAAATGATAAAAATACTTCAGTAACACTTCTTTAATAGGAACTCTTAGGGGTAACTGTTAGTAAGATTAGTTTGTTTTAAACATTATAACAAATCTTTACCAGGAGTGCTAATAAATGTGGAAAAGGCTGGAAACATGAAAGATTACAATCCCAGCTTCAAATTGCTCTGGTTTTCTCTGCTTTCTGTATTATTCAAATGAATTACTAGCAAGATGTCCTTGGTAGAAAACACACCACTTGCTACGATAAATTTTATTCCCTTAAAAAGATCAAAAAAAGATTAGCTGCGATGAAATCCCACACTGCAATTAATAAACAACCGGAAAGATTAAGAGAGAATAAGGTTTAGTTAAATCAACTCTTACTATATGACGGTAATATTGAGCACATACAGGGGTTGGACAATGAAGCTGAAACACCTGGTTTTAGACCACAATAATTTATTAGTATGGTGTAGGGCCTCCTTTTGCAGCCAATACAGCATTAATTCTTCTTGGGAATGACATATACAAGTCCTGCACAGTGGTCAGAGGGATTTTAAGCCATTCTTCTTGCAGGATAGTGGCCAGGTCACTACGTGATACTGGTGGAGGAAAACGTTTCCTG
>JAHUTJ010035776.1:0-10535 GCA_036250325.1 Characodon lateralis
GGAGCGAGTCAGGAAACATTTTCCTCCACCAGTATCACGTAGTGACCTGGCCACTATCCTGCAAGAAGAATGGCTTAAAATCCCTCTGACCACTGTGCAGGACTTGTATATGTCATTCCCAAGATGATTTGATGCTGTATTAAACGCAAAAGGAGGCCCTACACCATACTAATAAATTATTGTGGTCTAAAACCAGGTGTTTCAGTTTCATTGTCCAACCCCTGTATGTAAACTTCTGCTTTCCCCTAAAACGGGCGTGGCTGTTTGAGGGAGAGGAAGTGACATTGAATCCATCTACGCTGCAATCAGAGTACTACCTGGGCCGCCCCGCATTCTGTACTTATATGATGAAAAAAAATGTCACAGTTTTGCTCTAATTTTCTCCTTTATTTTACAGGTTTGCAAATTTGAAACATTTTGGGGCTAAACTGTTTAAGATGAAAAGAAAAGTTCTTTTGAAATAACAGATCAAAAAACCATGTTTTGCTTGTTTTTGATGCTTGTATTGATGTGTGTGTTTGTACCTGTTGGAAGTTGAGCTCCATGCCATTCGCCTTCTCTCTGGGAGTGACGGATAAAACGCATTCCCCTACACAACGCACACACACCCACACACACAGGTCAGAAATTTCAGGGTCACAACTCATATCTGTCCCCAGCCTTAAATTTTTTTCTTAAGTTCAAACCCAGACGTCTAAGCGGCAGCATACAGCTCATATTTTATAAGCTACAACAATCAACATGGAACCAGGCAGATAGTCGCCGTATTATTTCTCTGCACATTTCACATAAAACCAGAGAGCGAAGTAGGTTCTCACCCAGGTGAGCCATCAGCTCCTCAGTGGTGACCACTTCAGTCTGAGCAGGAAGCTTCGCCTAAAGAGACAAACACAAAACAAACCGAAAAGTAACGATGCTTTCAAAGGTATGACTAAACCACCACCTAAGACAGATTTATTATGTAGGTTCTGATGCAGGACCTCCGCTCATATGTAGCAAACCTATCAAATTGATGACCATTCAGGTAAAATTAGGAGTTTCCAATAAAAGCTGAGAGTTTATCCTCTGAATTTGTTCTTGTTTTTATATTTCTTGTTTGTTCTAAGAAAGAAAGAGGACTTTTAGGAACAGTCCACTTCATAAAATGCCAGAAAACCACCACTGTTTGGAGGCACATAGAAAAACTGAGACAATGAACTCTACAATTAATAAAAGTTCACATAAAATGAGAACCTGAAACAAACACACGGCTTATTAGTTCAAAATTTATACCAGACTTAACTATTATGAACAAAATGTGTTACTAATATAACATTGTATCAAGACTGACTTCATTTTTGTTCAAACTATGTCCAGTTCTTATTGTTTAGGACCTTGGCACTGTTGATTGTCAAATAATTATTTGATTTACCTTCCAGCGCAGGAAGAGTGTGTTCATGATGGCCAGCAGGGGACAGGGTCCGTTCTCGCTCTGAGTGATGATGGGGGTCTTCTTCTCCTTCCATGTGATCCATTTCACCAGGTAATATGCTGGCATGGAGGGTCCGGGCTCCGTGGCCCCAGGGGCTGCAGCAGCAGCAGCAACAGCTCCTCCTATGGTCAGGATTAATAACTACAGTTACACTCAGGTATCAAGACAGCCTGAACTAACGTCAAGCTGAAATCCTGTCCAGTCTTCCATGAACATTACAAGATCAAACCTAGTATCGGCTGTAAAACATCTGCGAAACGTTGACGAGAACATCAAAACCAGCTTATTTTCTGTAACCCTTTACAGCACACCAGTTTAAGTTTCTGCCATCGATTTACAATTTTTAATCAACTTTTTGACACCTAGATTAGAAATTAAAAAGTTTTTATGGGGTGCCTTTGATGCGTGAAAGAACCTTCAAAGTTTTTTTTGTTTAAGTTTAACTTTGATAAGGCCTTTTGTCTGTAATATTAACACACATCTCGCAGATAAAGATAGCCTGAACCTTGAAAGAAAACTGATTTGCGTCAGACAGCTGCAGACTTGCAAGCAAACAAATACATTTTGCACAGTCCCTATAACAGCCTCCATGACAATTAAACCCTGAGGGATAACCTCACCTGCTGCTTCCAGGGCCTCATCTGCTTTCAGACCGGGAGCCTCGACCGACGGAGAGCTGCCCTCAACACCTGGAGCAGAGTAGGTTGATGACAAGCCGTCCTCCATGTCCAGAGAGTTTCCTGTGGTCGTGACTCCATCTGAAAGCTCCAGACTGGGAATGGAGAAGGACGCAGAGTCGGTGGATTCCTGCTGATCATCCGAGTCTGCTGCTGTCATCCCTGAGGAGCTCTCCTCCAGGTCCAGGTCCGGAGCTGTAAAACGGAAAGAGAGATCTTCTTCTTCAGGTTACATCTGCTTTAAGTATTACAAAGGCTACAGAAAGAATCAAGAAGGGAGTTTCACCATTTCATCAAAGGATTCATTCTGACATCCCCATAAATCTAAATTATTTAACACGGAAATAAAATGTTCTGACTGCTTGTTGAAGCTGAAATCTTCCCGTAAATACCAGTAAGACACACTTTTGTGATATGATTAGAAATGGACAGTTTGATCTTGATCACATCTTTTAATATAATTATGACGTTAGAAATGTTAACAGAATCCAGGTGTTAGTGATTTAAATGCTGCATCACAAATGTAGCTACAGGCAAAAATCTATAGAAACAGGAAAAAAATCATCATGAATTCAACAGCAACTTATAATCCATTCTTACCTGACGTTACATTTAGAAAATATTTATAAGAGCCACAAAAGTGACATTAAGTTCAAAAATCTGTTGTTTGAATCCAAATGAAATTTCATGTAATATTTCACCTTGTGTTTTTGTTACATTAAAAGTATGTCTTACAAGTAGAATCACATACTCATCAATGTACACCAACAATGTACCTCCACCTGGCTTCTTTGAAGCTAATGTTATTTAACCATATTTTAAGTAGCACAGTAATTTAAATACTATGCAGATAGAAGTTTTTGTTCCTGGTTTGCTGAGATTCTCTGTTGGCCTGCAGCCGCTCGCATCCAGTAAAAACAAAGGCTCATTGAAGCCTTTTTCTGCTCGGCTCCGTCTCAGCTTTCTGAATGTTAACCAGCTGGACCTCAGCCGTACAAAATACAACAAACCAGTCGGGTAATGTTCCACTTACACTTAGAGACAGACTTTTAATGGCTGCTTGACACAAACACATTTCCCACTATAATGGTATAATAGTTTTAGCCACTTATTTAATGCTAACTTTAAAAAGGTCTTTATTTATTAATGTTTGTATGCATCGTTTTAATTTCACTTACTACAGACAAATTAAAGTTTTAATTGGTGGATTTTTTTTTTTTTAGATTCAAGAATTTGATCATTGCATATTGTTTAATGTTAGCAAACCATTAATCATTTATAAAATGTCATCAAGTTTGTAATGATAACAGCCAATTCCACCATCAAGAGTATGTTATGCAGCATGAAGGCTAAAAGTCCAGAGAAGTGTGTTAATGAGTAGCGAGCGACATATTAACTCCTGATAAACCATTTTATTTCAGCTAAGGAAAAACAAGCCAATCCTGGATTTGGTGACCTCTTACCTGACTCTCCTTCTCTCCCTGGTCCACTTTCAGCCTTAATGTGTCTGAGCCGAACTGACAGAGTTTCATCCTCTGTTGTAGCGATGGTCAGCGTCTCGTTTTCAGACAGACTTGGCGATGACTCGGGTGGCGTGGGCGTGGCCTCTTCATCCTCCTCTGGTGCTCTGGTGGGAAGAGGTCTGTCGGCTTTACTGCTGCTGTTTGGGACTTTAGCCCCTTGGTCTGACCCACCAGTAGTCATAGTGACATTAGTTTCTTTGGAGAGGCTCGGCTCCTCTTTGCTGCGTCCAATCAGCAGGTTTGTTGGAGCGGCTGGTTGCGAGCTGGATTCTGCCATGATCAGCAAAACTGACGGATGCTGACGAAACAAGATGCACCAGCTGCACAAAGACCTTAGCTATCACTTCCCTTATGCTTAGGACAGGTTTTAAAGAATAAATAAATTTACATAGCCCTTCGTGAGATCAAAACATCGTTAGGTACCCGATTAAAGTTTTAGATGAGGTTCTGTTGGTTGTGAGGACAGCCTGAGCTTCAGAAACCCACAGGAACTCTGTCAATGTGCCCAAACTCTGCTGAAGGCTTCAGAAAACAACAGCATTTTTATCTTTAAAATATTCATCCATTCAGTTTGAGGCGCAGCTCAGGCACTCATCTTGAGATGAAGAATGTAAACTTGAGAACAGAAAGACCAAATAAAGTATGTCCTCTCAGTTTACGACCCAGGATTACAAAGGAACAGAGGGTTTTCTGAATCTTCATTCAGCAGACGTCCAGTCAGACCTGAAAAGACAAATAAAACAAAGACCTCTTTGTGGTCACTATAAGAGTCTTTGTGGTCATTTCTGCTTTGTTCATTTATATTTCTGTTTTGACTTTGACTAATTGTGCTCTGCGGGATTCGGACCTCTCAAGTCATCAGTCTTTCCAGTAATAAACCCTCACCGCTTTCCTGAGGACTCATATTTATCTGAACAGCAGACTAGTGTTGATGCTGGCAGGAAGTATTTTATTATCATGACTCTATACCTGCAGTTTCTGTCGAGTTGCTTAACTGGTGATTACTGGCTCCGCCGTCATCTCAAAAAAACAGCATTTTAATGACCATACCGAACAAATGTACTGTAATAACATATAGAGAGACAACATAATCTGTCATCTATCTTTTCCATCCTTGTAGGCAACAAAGATGGTTATTGTTCAGGTTATATATATATCAGCACATTCCTTACTAGCCCACAAAAGGTCCATATTTCATCAAATAAGCTGGCCCGATATACAAGCAAACAGTGCAACAACCCAGGTTACCTGCTTGCCTGAGGGAATGTTGATTAATGCATCCGTTGCACAAAACCTTCATACTTTGAAAGTTGTGTCAACACAGCCAAAATATAAAGCTCATGTGATAATTTCTCCTGCGTGTGTGTGAGCTGGGAAAGGAAACACACAATGACTCTAAGCAGATTGGTGAGTGTTTCCTGATGAAGAAACCGGTGTAGACCATTTCTAACAACGCTGGGGTGTGGGGTATCCCCCAGGACCCCAGGTTTGTACTTTACTATTGTCACATTGTTGTAATAATAATGAAATAAAATATGATCTTTCTGATAGTGTCTCTATGAACTCACCCTGCTGGCAAACACTTTGCACTATATTTAACTCATCCCACAGCACTCTGCATCACCTCTTACCTGGTGATTCACCCAGCATTAACTTTCATTCTGTGGTTGCTTGCGAGCACAACATAAGCAGGAGGTCAATGCTGCATGACAGGTTTAACTGGAGGTGGGCCTGAGGTGACGTTCTGGTCGGGGCCTCATACAACACTGGGCCGGCTCTAGCTGAAAACGCATAACATTCATCAACGATTGCTTGTTGGAGGTTTTAGTTAGACATCTAAAATAAAAATGGTTTAAGCTTTTTTTTTTTTTTGGTTTCAGTATTTCACAGGTTTCCATAAAAAATGAGGGGCAGAAATTACCCCAGAATGTCAAGCTTTTGTAATTCTGCAGGTGTCTTAATGTTCAACCCTCCTACATGATGCTGGCACCAGTTAACAGTTCTTTTGGACGAACTTGTTATGGCGTTCAACTCTTTTGAAAATGTTGCTAAATATCTGCAGTCAATCTTGCCACACCTTGAATCGCATTACTAGAGACTTGTTATAGTTCAGAAGCTTATTATAGCAGACGAAACAGGGAAGTAAACTGATGTAGGAAACCGAGTTGTTTTTTTTTTTTTTTAAACTAAACTGAAATCCAGCTCTGACAACAGTCATTAGTCAGCAAAACGACTGCTTAAGTTTCCCAGAATGCTCCTCAGTCAGATAAGAAAGCACAGCTTCTCAGCGTCACCTTCATTAAAACACATTTAGCAGCCAAAACGTCCCTCTGAAACGGTTTGTTTCAAACTCTGACAGCATTAGCTTAACAGCAGCGTTTTCAAACTAGCCTCACCTCAAAAGGAACCTGCTTCAGCCTTGCAACGTCCGTCCTGCTGATGCCTCATCATCAGTAAGCAGCTTTTTGACACAACTCCCTGCGTTAGCAAACCTGCAGCTAGCTCTCTGGGCTAACTAAGCTAACTTAGCAATTAGTAAGGCAAAACCTAAACTAATAGTGTGGAAAGTGTAAAAATACAATTCTGATCTCTGCTGCCGCTTTTAAAAAGACGAGGATATTTAAAAAGCCTTACCTTTTAAGCATCGACCGCGTCTCAATGATCTGCGCTGGTGATAGCTGCTGAACAGGCATGCTAGCTGTTTACATTCCTCTCCGACAAGCCCCGCCCATCCCAACGTACCAACGGATAAGTGACACGTCACAGCCCGTGACGGCAGTCTGGCGCGCCTGACCAAAACTTTTGTTGATAAAATACGGACTTAACGTAGATAAGTGTATGACTATATGTGTTTGTGCTCAGAACAGCAACGATTGTAACTTCTCCAGCGACTAAGGGCGGCCATTTGTCAACTGATGCTGCGTTTTGTTTTCACCTGCTGAAAAACATGGTTCCTAAAATTATTCAAACCAGATGAATCTTTAGTTTGGAGTTCCACATATATCTTTCTAGATGTATGCCGCTGGTTAAAATATCAGAAATTGTAAGATATTTCGTGCACTTTTTTATATGATAAAAAAAAAAAATCCTTTTAAATTATTTTTTTATATGAGTTATATTGTGCCAGAAGTTCCTGGGTTCGAATCCCGGTCTGAAGTATATCTGCATGGAGTTTTCATACGCATGCAGTGCAAATTTTCCTTAGGTATCAATGTGTGTGAACAAGGTTGTCTGTCCTCTGTGTCTCTGTGTTGCCCTGGGATGGACTGGTGAACTGTCCATGGTGTACCCCGGCTCTTGCCCGAGGACCACTGGAGATAGGCACATTAGTGGAGATGCAAAACTGTGAAACCATATACAAGAAGGGACAGAGCAGACTGTACTTCTTGAGGAAGATTAGGTCCTTCGGTGTTTGCAGCAAGATGCTGCATGACTTCTGTAAGTCAGTTGTGGAGAGTGTGATCTCTTCTGCCATCATCTGCTGGGGAAGCAGCATCAGAGCCAGGGACTTAAAAAACTCAACAAGCTGATAAAGAAGGCTGGCTCTGTTCTGGGGACTCCTCTGGAACCTCTGGAGATCATTGTGGAAAGACGGATTCTTCATAAAATGAAGAACATTATGGAAAACCCTGGGTATCCTCTTCATGAGACTGTCCTACAACAACAGAGTGTCTTCAGTCAGAGGCTTCTTCAGATCTCCTGTATTGCTACAGGAGATCCTTCCTGCCCACAGCAATCAGGTTTCTTCAATGGCTTATTGAAGAAACCTGCATAATATGAGCTACAACAACATTTAATTTCCCTTTGGGATCAATAAAATATTTTTGAATTGAAATGAATTGAATCTTAACCTTGACCTCTGGGAAAAGTGAAGGCACAACTTATTCTGATATGTTGGATTTGGTAATTGTTGTGAAGCTGCTATTAGAAATAGAGGAAAATGACAACATATTTCTTTATTCTATTTATTTACACACAAAAGGAAAATAGGACTGTACAGCACCACCTATGTAATTGATTTAATAGGAAAGAAAAATGTTGCATATATGCGGCAGCCATATTGGATCTGAACTGGGGATTGACTGGGGACCTGTGACTTTCCAAGTCAGAATTGTATCTTCAGGGAGTGTTTCATTGGATTTATCAGACTTGAACTTAAAATTCCTGCTTCCCACAAATCAAAACAACTACTCTAACTTTTCAATAAAGCTGAATAACAACTTTCACATCTCTTCATTTGGCTGTTGTGTGGTAACTGTAATTAATGTTATTTATATCTTTTTGATGTCCTCACTTTGCTTGGTATAAAGTGCTTCTAGAGTACAGGAACATTTTCAGGGTTTTTATAGTCATTTATAACAGTTCTCCTTCATAATGACTTTAAATTAAGACACTATTGACATTATTGTTGTTATGCTGTAAAGGTTTGAACTGACAAGTTAATAGTAAAATGGTGTAAGCTGCCCTTTTTCTATAGTAGCTTCTTATTTTACTTTACGTTCTGGGTATATCATAGTTTTTTGTCCCGTTTTAGTTTACAATTTTACAAAATACCCTCGCACTGATTGAGCAGCCTTTCATAGTTAAACTTTGCCACTTTCTTCAGTTTACAAAATATTTTAAAATAAAAGAGAGACTTAATTTACCATCATAGCAAGGAGCGAAGACTCATTATCCTGTCCTGTACTTTCCTCTTTTAAGTGTAATCATTCTCACAGAGCTGATTTTCTGTTACAGATGTGTCTGCAAATCCTTCAATAATGGCCTTCCTTCCAGACTTCTGGTCACACATACTACTCTTTAATCTGAAAGTCAGGTGGTTTGACTCCCTCTGTTTTATGGAGGTGCCAAGAATACTTTTTTTTTCTTTTTTTTTCAGAAAACACACCATTTTACAACAAATCAGCTTTAAAAAAACAAAAAAACACATGCATGTCTGATAAAAAAACAAACATTCTTTGCAATTTACTATACTCCAAAATACACAAAGATATTTGTGTGCATGTTGAATTTCAAACCAGGCTCCTCTGGTTTGAAATAGGCAAACTGTGGAGTACTTTTTTAAATTCACAACAGATGTCGTCTCAAAGAACTTTACAAAGTCAGTTCAGTCGAATCATACAGATTTCAAATCAGGTTCATACATTCAAATTAATCCTAACTGTCAAACAGTGCAGTCAGATTCAGTTTATTATTTAAATTGGTCAAATGTTTTTCTATCTAAGGAAACCCAGCAGATTGCATTGAGTCAGTGACTTGCAGCGTTTACTCCTTCTGAATGAGCATGTAGCGACAGTGGAGAGGAAAACTCCCTTTTAACAGGAAGAAACCTCCAGCAGAACCAGAACAGGGTCAGTGTGAGTTGCCACCTGCCATCTACACACATTCCTAAGTGATCCTTAGGAATGTGAAGATAATTTTTTATCTTCAAGTAAAAAAAAAAAAGATAAATTTAGAAAAATTCCAGCCAGGCTGATATGCTCTATAAATCCTGGACAGAAAGAAGCTCAAAAAGTTGTTCCTAATAAATGTTAAAGATTTTGGCTGTTTAATCTATTTAAAAATAAACTTAGTAAACTGATGAGCTGGCTGTGTGTTCTACAAATATTGATCAGTCACAGATATGCTAGATCTGTGATCACTGGAGCCATCTTGAGTAAACATAGCATGGGTAGACACAAAACAGGAGTTTTCTGTTTGTTTTGTGTCTGGTAACAGAGATGAAGCAGAAGCAGATTTACTGCCTGCACCCAAACAGCTATTAAGGGATTAGTTTCCATCAGTTTCTTCTTTCCTACTCAGGCCCTCTTGGTGGCAGCATGTGAAATTGGATAATGTTATGATTGTGATCCTACGGATTCTGCAAAACCAACCACAAGCAGGCAAGGCAAAGCAAGTTTATTTATATAGCACATTTCAGCAGAAAGGCTATTCAAAGTACTGTACATGAAAAAAAAGAAAAAGAGTCATAATAGGAAAAGTATATTACGGTGGCATAAAGGTAATTAAATAATTAAAGAGAATAAAAAAATGAATTAAAAAGATGATAATTAAAAAAAAATGAATGATAAAATGATTGATAAGGAAATGAAAGGAAAGTTGGACTGAAAACTTTAATAATGTTTAGATAGCACAGTCAAAGGCCTGTCATATTGAGTTTAAAGGATTTGACCCACATGCAGAAAGCAATTCAGGAGACGGTATTGTTCGGTAAAGTGTTTATTTACAACGGGATTAATATTGCAGGGAACTGGAACCAGGATGCAAACTATAAACAAGAAGGTAAGCAGGATAACTCTGGGGCTGAACTCATGAAAATAATAAATCTGTCTTACAAAGAATGGTGGAGGGATCCGCCAGAGGGGGAGTGGAGAAACCAAGTGGTTGTTTGCCGGTGAGACTGAAGTTGGTGGATATGGTAAGCCAGGAGAGTTTGTAATCCAAGAGGTGCAATGGAAGGAGGGTGGACAGGGTTCGCAGATGGAGGTCCAAGGTACGCAGGAATCAGGAGGCTGCCAGCCGGCGTGATCCAACGAAGTCATGAGAGACTTGATCCAGGCAGGATTCAATGCATGGCAAAATCAGGTTCAGGAAACCTGCAGGATATAAAGACAAAGTTACTTGGTGTACAAGGCAAGGTCAAAGGCAAAGGTAACGTGGCTGAGTAGTACCACTAAGGGCAACACTCTGGCAGTGAGTTCTTCTTCTTCTTGTATTATTTTTTGGAGGTTGGCAAATAACGTTATGGGGTGCATTACCGCTACCGACTGATATGGAGTGTGGTTCTTCATGGTTTTAAATCTTATTTACTATTACAACAATCAAATTCTATTTATTAATTTAGTTTTCTTGAAAAATCTAACT
>JAHUTJ010035777.1:0-10533 GCA_036250325.1 Characodon lateralis
ATGTAGCGAAGAGGGTGAAAGTGGTCATTATGTCCTCCAGCAGCCTAAGCCTATAGCAGCATAACTACACAGATAGTTTCAGTTCAGATTATTTAGTTAAACGGCGCTTATTTACAACAATGTCGTCACAAGGCACCCCACAAAGGGTCCCGCTGATGGTCGTTTTATACTAAAAACCACAAGGATTGGGATACCTCTCTCTGTCACTGATTATAACCATTTGAAAAAAGAAGGGTTCATACAGGTAGCAGAAATGCAGGGTGTGTTTGCACACCCTCCTTATTTTTCCATTACCAAGCACTGTTGTGTGCCTGCTAAACTACAATCCTTGTACTGTTCATGGCTGTCTTTCTGAATCTTAGCTTGTGGCTTCGATGAGTGTGTGTTTGAACATGCACTCAAAGTAAAAACAGGGTTGTTCTTTAATCAAGTTTTCAGCTTAAACTGCTTACCAACACACAATAAATCAAAATGAATGTGACTGACGAATCTAAATTTGACAGAAAACCCTGTATGTTTGCTTCCTTCACTTTGTCAATAAAAACCCCATTGGGGGAAATTCTTCTTTGGTTAGACTTTGGCTTATCACCAGGAAAGAAACATTAGCTTCTGCATTGCATTAACAACAATGCTAAGAGCAAATTAAATTAATTTTTTAGGTTTAAACAAACCACAAGTAATATATTAACATCTTTTTAAAGGACATCAATGACTTACTCATATTTCTGTGCTGCTGAACATTTTTATTGAATAAAAATAATTTTATTGTGTAGTATTGTTAAAATCGACTTGAATGGTCAATCATTTTTCAGTTCTACAGTCTTACGTGTCCCTGCATTAGGTTTCCTCCGCTCATCATGACATCCTGGTCTTTCCATTTCTCACCGCATTCTGAACTTCCAACAATACATTGCCCCCTTATCCAAGTCAAATACACAGTTGATGTGCACTCAGCAGATTTAGAAGCATAGAAAAACTAGACATATTTAAATAAACTTTTTATCTTCAAATGTGGCTTCTAGGGAAGCCAGATGGGAATCAGTCGGTATGCAGAGAGGTTGTCTTACTTTCACACTGCAGGTCTTAATGCTCAAATCTGATTTTTTTCAGGAATCAGATTTTTTGCGGGTTGTTTCCATTTCATTGAAAATGTTGTGGCTCCAAACTGACCCAGATGCGCATAAGAACAATAAGTGTATCGTCAAGCGCAGCTCAACAGTAAACAAGGAGAAAAATGGGTTATGGTTTAAGTGCACAACAGAAGCAATTTATTGTGTCAGCAGATGATGTGTGGGAAACACATGAATTAAAGGAGCGTGAAACTCCTTATTGTTCCGTTTTAGGGAGATCTGACTGCCAATTCAGCCCAACAAACTGTTTGGATGCGGAGACACAGCCAGCAGTGGTGGGGCAGGGATGTTAACAGCTTTACAGAGACTGAGTTTATTCAGAACTTTATCATGTCGAGGGCAACTTTTAATCATATATGTCGGTGCCTCTTCTCTCAACTTCACAGGTAGAACAGTTGATACAATCCAGTGTATCAGACTGCAGCAGGGGCAGATCATCACATGCTCGGTAACCTCGATAGCAAGTCCTCTGTTTGAACGGTTGTATACGAATTTTACAATACAAACGACGTCCCTCATTCAGACGGTTCCTATGAGCCTTTCAATTAGCCTTGAATAAAGTTTTATCTCTATTTATTAACAAGCTCTAACGTCTCTCTGTATCTCCACTGTGCAGTACTATTCAAACCCCCCATCTGCTTTGCTAACTGCTACTGTTTCCTGCTAGGCGACGCAAAGTTGTGAGGAATGCAATGGAAAGTTACGTCAAAGTCACATCTAATCTGCCTTGGTCGTTCCCACTGGAGTCACATTCCAGAAGATCAGATACAAGTTGGATTCAGGAACACATATGAATGTGGCTAAAATGTGACTTGAAAAAGTCAGATACGGGCCAGATATGAGCATTCCCACTTGCTTTAAACAGCCTGATCACTTGACCCCAAAAAAATTAGATTTAGGCAACATTTGCCAGCAATGTGAACAGGATCTGGTTTGTTGATTCCTTCTTACTTGTTATTCAAGAGGTCAAAGGCTCAGGAGACCGGGGGGCAGCACTGGGATTCCAGAAAGCAGTCAGGAGGAGACTGGCAGGCTGGATCCTGTTCTCAGGCTGGTGGGACAAAAAAAAAAAACTCTGTTTGGTGCAGATGGTTGGAGATGACCCATCCAAGAGCACTTCAAACATAAGGACACCAGGGAATTAACACAGGAGAGAGACTAGATGAACACAGAGTAAGTTACTTGTAATGTCTGACTTGAATTCAGAGGCTTGAAGGTGTAATACCCTGGGATACATAACATTCCAGCGTTGAGTTCTGGTCTGGCTCGGCCTTAAATACCCGGTAGGGGATCAGTCATTGCAACCAGCTGGAGATCGTCAGGGTTCACCCGCCAATCAAAAACTGCGAGAGGGAATCAAGTCACCTCTACAAACGCGCACATAGACACACCCACACACACAGACTGGAATCCCAACATTTCCTTTTTCTTTCTTCTTTTCTTCTCAGTCTATTCTCTCTTTTTCCTTCTTGTCTTATCCTCTTGGTGTTGAATGTAGCTCAGTTTCACTTTTCATTTCTGTCTCCATCTCATCTGATCTATCATTTTCCTTCTAGTAAGATGAAATTAGCCAACATTAGTATATTCACCTATGGTACATCTTAACCTCATTAATAACTCTTAAACTGGTTGCCTGTACAATTCACCATAAGTACACTACCAAACACCTATATGTTGGCAATATAAAACCTTAGTATTTTTGTTCTTACTTATTGTACTCTGTACAATCCAGTTTGTTAACAAATCCTCCCTTATTTGTTTTAGGCATCTTTCTTTACAAGGCATCTTTGAACGTAAAAAACCTACCATGAATGATAATCTAAAATATATTTTAAAATGAACAACCCATTTTTTTCCCTTGTATTTAAACCAAAAAGACTATTCATTCAATAGCTCAGCATAACATTAGTTGTTTAAGAGAAAATGAAAACCTTGAAAACCTGTGCAGGCTGCATTACAAGGATTTTTGTTGTAGTGCCTGAGTCATGTTTTTTTTTTTTTACTAATTACACACTTGCATAGAACAGGAGCCATTTGATTGGTACACACATTATCTATCCAGAACTATAATCTATCAAGACTAATATAAGGGGAGCTAATGTTTTATTTCAAAATTCACAGCTAATTTTATTTTTTATACCAATTGTTTAAAAGTAAACTCCAGGCTGCTGCTTGTTATTCTCATACTTCCTGGTTCTCTATCAACCTCCATGTGTGAGACAGTGATAGTGGGTCGGCACATCATTCAAACAACCTGTTTGTTTCCCAGTTTCATAAAACTGCTATGAAGCCATGCAAATGTAGCTCAAAGGTTAATCCCGCTGTCTCCACTATAAATAAATGGACATGGTTTTTATTTACCCCTTTACTTATTCCTGATGGCTTATAACCTTGTTTTCTATAAATATTCTTGTTTTATTATCTTTTTATTCTATTCTCATTTATTAAAGCTGCATCTGGTAACATTTGTAAAAACGTATTTTTTACATACTTGTTAAAACTGTCACTATGTCCTGACAATAGAATATTAGACAGATGATCTGTGAAAAAATCAAGCCCCTCTGGGTCCTTTCAGTGGTCCTACTGTCATTTGCAGAAACACACCGCTCCCAGTCAGAAACAACCAATCAGAGCCAGGACGAATGCCTTAGCAATGTCAATCATACTTGTGTATGAGCTGCTCACACCCTCGTTTAAGCTGAAGGTTGCTGTTATGCTGCAGCTGTGCTATTGGCGGAAAAACAACCTAACGTTACAGGAAACCTGCCAATTTCTGGAATGGCACCTGCTCAGAAAACAAAGACAGGTAAACAGAAGAAGAACGATGACAAAAAGCAAGCTGCACCTTTATGGCAGGCTCAGCTGTGGGGTAGGAGCTGTGGAGGGAGGACTGTAGTACAGGAGAGAGCAAGGGGGATGTACCCGTAAGGTGTGCTTGCTCAAATTTTCAGACTCTACTACTTCCATTTAAACAATCCTCTTGGTCCCGCAGTAAATCATGGAATAGGATGGCCCACGAAGGATACATCAGACCCATCTTTGAAATTTAGGGGGAAAAAAAGGACACATTTGGAGGAAACTTTGAATCTGGACAGCCTTTTTCTTCTTGCTATAATGTTATCAGCCTATAAAGGCGACCTCCCAAGGATGAAGCCCCTGAATTTTGACACAGCCTTTTCTTTTTAGGTCCCAACCTGCAACCGGTTAAGAGACTGTTATGATTAAATCATTGTGTTTAAGGTGTAAAAGTTGTATTAATGCAATTCCAGTTCAAAGATTAGAAGTCCTGCTCATAATTCACACAAAACTGTATGGGTTGTAGGAAAAGCACGGATGGGCTGGTATGCAATTTTCATGGTATAGCATTGAGACAATATACAATGGTTTCACCGTATTATGGTATTTATATAAAACCTAAAAACCAATACCATGAGCTAATTGTTTTTACTTAAAAGAGAAAAGCAAAAATAAATCACTCTGCTGTTAAAATAGTATAACATTGAAATTTAGAGGTATAATTATTTTCTGTAACACTTATTTGTAAGGTTGATTTAAATACATAGATTTTAATAAAAATTTGTCATTTCTTAACCAATAACAGAGGGATACCGAGTACAGGAATCAGTGAGCAAAACCTTTATTAAAGCTTCTAGGGAAAACAGGTGGGGAACCAGGTGAGGAAAAAATATTAGTTTTAGTTTTCAAAGAAACAGGCTTATTAGTAATATATTCAACAATTATTTTGATCAACAACATATGGGGGAGGGGCAAAACTGCATTACTCTATTTTCCATATGCTGGAGAACGCAGTGCTGCTTTCTCACTTTTCACATTTTGGAAACTGTCATTTTATAAAATCTTTTTATAACTTGAAGCTGTTTTGGTACTGAGATATACTAGTTCCAGAAACTAAAGGTGTAGTTTTTTCACTGCAGAATTCTACATTATTAATATTTTTACTAAAGAAATCATGAACTTTCAGTTCTTACTTTAACATTGTTCAAGGGTGCCTTCCTCATTTGTAGCACTGTTCCAAAGGCAAGGGAAGTAAAAAATAATTTTATTATTACACTGTATTTTGAAAAAGTTGACTTTTTCATAAGAAGTTCTGACTTTTCACAATGAAATCTGCAATTATTAAAATGGGAGTGTCTCTACTGCTTTAATCATGTTCTCACCGAATGCAATTCTGTTGAAACAAGAGCATTGCTTGACGGACCTGAAATATTACCCAGTATTCTTTATTCGCAGCTTGCAAACAACAACTGCGACTGAATTCTTTATCCATTTTTTTGTAATGACTGAATCTAGTTTGAGAACAGTGTTTCATAATTGGACTAAACTTGTTCAACCCAGTTAAAACTGCTCTTGCTGCTGACCATGACTAACATTAATTTACATAAAGAGCAAATAGGTCAACAGAGGATGCAGTAATAATAGCTCTTCACAAATCCCTGACCCACCAAGTGAAGGACAACACCTACTTGGATGCTGTTTGTGGACTTCAGTTATGCATTTAACATCTTATTCTCCATACACTGGCTAATATACTGAGTGACTTGGGCCTGAGGAATTCACTGTCCATTCAATGTGTATTTGGGGTTTCCTCAGGAACAGACCATAGACCATCTGGATGGGTAAGCAAACATCATCAGTCCTCATCCTGAACACCTGAACACAGGTACACCCCAGGGGTGTGTCCTCAGCCCCATTCTCTATTCAATATTCACTCTTGACTGTTCTCCTATTCACGCCACCAACACCATAGTCTGGTTTGCTGATGACACCACTGTTGTAGGTCGGATTTTTTAAAATTTCGACTCAGCCAGCAGAGTGGAAGTATGGCACTTGAGACTATGGTGCTGGAGAAATAACCTGGACCTAAAGTCTCAAAGACAAATTAAGAAATTATACACTACAGGAAATCTAAGCATACCACACACATTTCCCTCTCAATACATCGCAAGGAGGTTTTAGAGAGGGAAGAACAACAAGCCCCTGGATGTTCCTGGGAAGACACCTTATGTACAGAACTTAGTAAATATCCTAAGTGCTGCTAACCTTTGTTTTGGGTAATATGTATTATATTATGTTTTGTATATATCTGTGTGATATTCTCACTACCAAATGAGATCTGCTAAACAGATTGTGTGAAACAAGGACAATATAAATTCTATTCTATTCTATTCTATTCTATTCTATTCTATTCTATTCTATTCTATTCTATTCTATTCTAAACAAGCTATAGTTTACCCAGACAAAGAGCTGTGTGGGGAAACTCCTCCCTGGGAAATGGCTGCAGCCTGTTTGCTGATTGTGATCTGTGCCCCTCCCCTCCCCCCTTAATATCTAAGATTGACTCTAAGTGTGCAACAGTATAATTCTTGCTTCAGGCACCAGATTGCTTCCAAAAGCTTAGCTTCAAGATACTCTTCTAGGGTTTCATCCAAATGGGATGCTTTCTGTGCTCGGCTCCGTTCCCTGGTAAATCTGTCTTATATTTTCACGGAGAATGTGCCCTCAATATGCTCAGGGATGGCAACAGACACTGCCAATGCTGTTTTTTTCATGTTTTCTTTGGCTGAAGAATCTATATCTGACAAATATGAATTATTGCAGATACAGGGTTGAAAAAAAGTACACCCTGTGTCGCATTAAATATAATTTCATATGGAGAAAATCCCACACCACAGACACGATCAAGTTAATATTCAGTCAGTCTCTATTTGCTGAACCTGTGCTGTATTTCATAATGAAAATATATTGAAAAACAAATCTAAATTATGTAGATATTTCCAAGTATCATGACATATGGGTACATCTCGAAAGGTTAGAATGTCAAAAGTTTCAATATTTTTTTATCAACCATTTCAAAAAGTGAAACACAGACATACATTCACTGCACATAGAGTTAAATATTTCAAGCCTTTATCTCATGTAAAGTTGATGATGAAGGTTTACAGAAAAGCAAGAACAAGCAGTGTCTCAGAAAATTAGATTATTGCTAAAAAATAAACTATTGGAAACTCATGTCACACCCTAATCAGCTAACTAGCTCAAAACACTAGCAAAGGTTTCCTGAGACTCTAAAAAGTCTCTTGGTCTGGGTCAGTAGGCTACACGATCACCGGGAAGACTGCTGTTCTGAGGAAAGACATTGACGCCCTCAAAAATGAGGGTGAGCCATAGAATGTCATTGCTAAAGAAGCTGGTTGTTCACAGAGTGCTGTATCCAAGAATATTCATAAAAAGTTGAGTGGAAGGAAAAAGTGTGGTAGGAAAAGGTGCACCCACAACAGGGGTAAGCTCAGCCTTAAGTCGATTATGAAGCAAAATCTATTTGAGGATTTTGGGGAGCTTCACAAGGAGTGAATAGAGGCTGGAGTAAGCGGATCAAAAGCCTCTACGCACAGAACAATTTTATACATGGGCCACAAGCGTCGCATTCCTTGTGTCAAGCCACTCCCAAACCAGAGACAAGGTCAGAAGTATCTTACTTGGGCTAAGGAGAAAAACTGCTGGACTGTTGGCCATTGGTCCAAAGTTATCTTTTCAGATGAAAGTTAACTTTGCATTTCATTTCAAAATCAAGGTCCCATAGTCTCTACGACGAGCGGAGAGGCATGCAATCCACACAGCCTGAAGTCCAGTGTAATGTTTCCATAGTTAATGATAATTTGGTTTGCCCTGTCATCTGCTGGTGAATCAACACAGTGTTTTCTTACGTCCACAGTAAACACAGCCATCTATCAGAAAATGTAAGCACACTCCATACTTTCTTCTGCTGACAAGCTTTATGGAGATGCTTATTTTATTTTCCAGCAGCATTTGGCACCTGCCCACACTGCCAACAGTACCAGAATCTTTTTCAATGATCATGGTGTTCCTGTTCTTGATTGGTCAGAAAACCCCCCAGATCTGAATTCTGCATAGAGTCTATGAGGTATTATCAAGTAAAGATGAGAGACACCAGTCCCAACAATGAAGATGATCTGAAGGCCACCATTAAAGCAGTCAAGGCTTCCTTTACACTTCAGCAGAAACCCAGGCTGATCACCTCCATGCCATGGTACACTGATGCAGTAATTCATGCAAAAGAAGGCCCAACCATTGAGTGCATAGAATTAAACATACTTTTCAGAAGCATGATATCTATGTATAAAATATCTTTTTTTATAGATCTTGTGCAATATTAAAATTTTCTGAGATATTGGATTCTGGCCTTTCATTATCTGTAAGCCATATCTAGCAAAATTACAAGAAATAAAGGCTTAAAATATTTCACTCTAGGTGTAATGAAGCTATATAAAGCATTTTATTTTACTTTTCTTGATTCACAAAATATATTGAACTTTTTCATGATGTTGTAATTTATGAGATGCATCTGTATTTTATCATAATTTCTGCAATTGTGTTGAATTCCTGACTTTTTTATGTCTTTAGTATCTTGTTTGATTCTAGGATTAAAGTTGAAACAGTTACAGCAGAAACATAGTCTCACACTGAAAATTTTACGTTTGATTTCAGTATGTATATTCATACAGGGAAAAATGCCATGTGTCGTGGGTGTTATGACATTTGGAGGACACCAAACACAAGCATACAGTTGGACAGAAGACTGACAGGAAATAGAACTTGTACTTCCAAACAAATTAAAGATCCTGCCATGGATGGTAGTTCAGCTGTGAAAAAAAAAACATAAAACAGAGAAAAACTGAGTCCTCGACAATCAATCAATAATCAAAAAAGCTCCTGGAGTAAATATTTTACTTATTTTAAAAACTCAGAAGCATAAATTTATCAGTGTTTGCAATAAAAAAAAATCAACATCCCTTTAGCAACAACAGCAAGGTTAGTTTTTCAGGTCTTCTACAAATGGCAGCTTGTCAAAAATGAGAGAGCAACAGGTGCATCTAAAGCCTGGTATCTATTGCAGCACTCCTTGGGTGCACTGAACTGTAAATGATCATTGAAATCCTTTTACAGCTTCAACTTCAGTATATTCAAATTTACAAAAAAAATTAAAGACATTTTAGATTTCCCTGGGTATAAGATCACTTCATGAGTCAAAAACAAGCCACAAAGATGAAAAATGTATTTTCAAATTGCTACTTTACTGTGTTCAAGTGCAGAATAGCAGGAATGGATGCAATAACACTTTTTATATTATTTAAATCGCTGAAAACCATTATATCGTTCATTATTACAGCATGAAGGGAGTAAATAGCAAGCCTGAATAGACTTAGTAGATCTAGTTAAAGGAAACATCAAGATGTGCTTTTTAAAAATGTTTTTTTTTTTTTTTTCCATCAAGTGTTGTTTATAGAGTTATGTAGAAAAAAGTAAACAATTTTAAATTAAGTTTGAAATATAATTAAATATGATGATCTCTACAGGGTCTGAAAACTTTCCGCAATTACTTGTTAAACTCAACATTGACAACGCAGGTGACATGTATTAACAGCTATGGAGCACATTTCCCTGTGGTCTAAGCTTCATAATAAATTAAAGTGACCTGCAAGGCCACTATGCATTCACACCAAAATGCCACATACTGTTAGCGATACTTTCTTTGTGAAATGATGTACAATACCCTGCAGCAGAAGGGAAGAAAAGACGTTAAATGAAAAAAATGGCTGCGAAGAAGAAAGCTCTGTATTCTGTGTGTGTCATACAGTGTTGCTTTGATAGAGGTGAAGAGAGGTTTTTGTAAAAACAGTGAGAAAGGCAGATTAGGTAGAATCTTTGAGGGCCCAAAATCCTTTCTTCGATGCAATTTTTTGTGGTTTTGTGCCCCTAGTATGTATCCCCTTGAACTGTTGTGTACTTTGTCACATTACAGTCAGAACCATTTGTTTGGTACATAATTGTGGAAGGTAAAGGATATAAAAGTTTTTTTTATTATTATTTTTACAAACTGAAAATCTGAAAAATTTTATGTGCATTTGTATCCAGCTCCCCTGACTCAATACTCTATGGAATAGCTTGTTGCTACAATTAAACTTGCATTTCTTTTGGGGTATGTCTCTACCAGAGGGAAAATTGGACAGAGTGTCTATGAGCAGCAATTTTTAATGTCTTGCCACAAAAACTCATGTGAATTTAGGACTGGAATTTGACTGGGCCTTTCAAACACATACTTTGATCTAAACCCTCCATTGTAGCTTTGGCTGTATGTTCACAATCACTCTCCTCTGCCCCTGTCACAATGATGACAACCTGATAGAAGGTTGTCTTGAAGGACTTGTAGAAGGACTTTCCTGTATTTGTCTACAGTACATCTACAGGGGTTGGACAATGAAACTGAAACACCTGTCATTTTAGTGTGGGAGGTTTCATGGCTAAATTGGACCAGCCTGGTAGCCAGTCTTCATTGATTGCACATTGCACCAGTAAGAGCAGA
>JAHUTJ010035778.1:0-10530 GCA_036250325.1 Characodon lateralis
ATTCTTCATAAAATGAAGAACATTATGGAGAACCCTGAGCATCCTCTTCATGAGACTGTCCTACAACAACAGAGTGTCTTCAGTCAGAGGCTTCTTCAGATCTGCTGTAAGACGGAACGCTACAGGAAATCCTTCCTGCGCACAGCCATCAGCATCTACAATGGCTCTTTGAGGAAACCTTCATAATATGAGCTATAACAACATTTAATTTCCCTTTGGGATTAATAAAGTATTTTTGAATTGAATTGATTGGGGTGGCCTGTGTGAGGACAGGGTTGGTAAAGGGAGTTGAAATCAACCCACTGTTACTTTTATGTCCCTAAACTAGGGTGGGAGTTATAGAGTCAAGTTGGCAAGTAGGTGTGAAGTTTTAGGTGCAAAGAGTAGCTAGAGCATAGTTGACTTGTTGGAAGACTCAGGTGTACTATGGGGTATTTTCACCAAAACAGTAGCAGTGATTAACCAGAGCAGGGGACAGGGCCAGGTATTAACTTGTTCTATGAAAGAACCCACTTTGTTTTCCACATCCTGAAAGCCATATTATTGGGTGTTATATGGAATGCTGGAGCAAAGGATTCAGAAGAAGATTTTCTTAATACCACCTGACAAAATTAAAAGACCAACAGTTGTCACGATTTATAAATGTTTGGGTTTTGCTTTTCCTTTGGGTTACTTTTAGCATCTCTATTATTTTCAGGTTTTGTCTATGATCATTATTGTTTATATTCTCCATGTGGTGCTTTATTTTTTTTTTTCTTCCTTTAGATTTAGTTTCTTACTTTGTTTTGTAATCTGTTCAAGTTCATTTATATCTGTAGCCCATTTCCTTTGGTCAGATTGTGTCCTTGTATTTCTGGTTAGTTCCACTCATGTTTTAATTCTTACTCTCAGCCTTTGCCACCATGGTCAGCCTTATTCAGCCCACATGTGTCATGCCAATCAGTCTTTCTGTTTCACCTGGTTATTGCATTGTGTTTGCATTAAGTCCTTCACGCTCACTGCTGGAGAATACTGTTTTTGTTCATGTTCATCCAGCCCATGTTCATGCCTGTTTTTGCTCTTGCACCATGTCTCGTTCTCCTCATGCCTGCTTTATAAGTATTTGTTCAGTAGTTGTTAAACCTTTTCTACTCACCGTGCCGCTCCTGTCTGCCTGTCTGCAGTTGGGTTCTACTCCAAGAGCCTCTCCTGACAATAGCAGCCCCTTTTAGATTATTGTTCCACAAAAAACTGACAACCATGGATTTCCAGTCATCCTTAACATGTTATTATCTACATCAGATTCTGCTGATTGACATATTTCTCAGTTCAAGTGGACAACAGTTGCTGCCTTTATGCTTTGTGTTACACCACATTGCTCCCTATCCATCCATTGTTTGGGAAAGCCAGACTTCCCTCTCTGACACGCTTTGATTTTATAAAGGTCGCTGCCCATTAGTAGCTCTTTAGGAGTGTCGCCAGAAAGGGCAACACTCTCCAGCCCTTTCTGGGGGATCACAAGGGATTCTGAGGCCAGATGGGATATATAGTCCCTCCAGTGAATTCTGGGTCTTTCTGAACAGATGCCCAGAGCAACTCAAGTGGCTCTACTTTGAGCTCTCCCCAGATGAAGGAGATCCTAACCCTATCTTAGAGGATGAGTCAGGCCACCCTATGTAGGAAGCTCATTTCAATCACTTGTATCAAGGGTTTCTGCAATGTAATGAAAACAAAACAAAACCACTTGAACTCATGTATTCAAACTTATAATAATGTAAGGTTCTATTACATCAGTTAGCTTACACTAACCAACACTAATTATACAAAAATTAATGTAATTTGAACTGATATTTGTCTCTTATATGTTCTTCTCTAGAATGTTGTTCATCACAGACTATGGGACTGTGGCCAAACTTGAGCGCTGCAACATGGATGGCACCAACCGGACCCGAATAGTCGATTATAAAATTGAGCAGCCCACTGCGGTCGCATTGGATATGATCAAGAAGCTTGTGTATTGGGCAGATGCCTACCTGGATTACATCGATGTTGTGGATTATCATGGCAGGAACAGGCACACCATTATCCATGGCATCCAAGTGAGTGTCTTATTTCACTGTAAACACAGCTTTTTTTTTCTTTTTACATTTAAGGAACCATTTTAGACAAATGTGAGTGGATTTCTCTACAGCAACGTCTTTCTCTTCCCTTGAGAAACTCAAATTATGATATGAGTTCTTGTTTGTTGTTTTTTTTTTTGGGCACCATGGTACGAGGCAAGTGGAACATTCAATGTCTGGGATTTTAATTCACTCGTCATTTTCATGGAAAAGGTCTTTTGAAAACTTGGTGTTTTATTAAATAGAAAGAAGTGAGTCACACATGAAGCTGTCTTTGAAATGAGCATATCAATAGTCTCTCCCCTGTAGTACACTTTTAAGTCCCTTTCATCACAAATTATGATTATTCATTAAAAGACCATTGCCACCAACGTGGATGAGAAATTCAGCCTTTATGAGGAAAAAATAACCTACATCTTAGCACTTTATTATGTATGCAGGTGTTCTTTGCATGATATTGCCTTGTTCACATTTGCTTGTGCCCTCATTAGACTGAAGATCTTAATATCATTGGATCTGCATATGAAATGTCATGCAGAGCCTCTGTTTTTTTCCATAGACTGGGAATTTTGTGTTCATTTTAACAAGTTTCCTTTTTTTTTCCTCAGTCTCTGCTTTAATAGAGATAATTTTAAACACATTCATAGTTTTTGGTGATGCTACCCAGCTTTTAGAATTGTGACCTGAGCTTTTGATGGAATAGGATTGTTCATGCAGCTGAACAATGCTTAGTTAAGGGGTTAGGCTTAATGAATTTCTGTGTATTTAAAGCATCTTTAATTTGAGGGTTATGTTTGTGAAAAGCTGTTTTAAGCTCTGCTCATGAACGTAGAGTGTTGAAGCCAAATTCCGCAGAGAGTGGTTTTATTTGTTTTATTTATTTTTTTCCTGAAGCATGTTTGTCTGTGCCCCTGATGTAAAGGTGTGGGGCAGTGAGCCTAGGTCTATATCCTGTGAACATAGCTCATCCAGCATATTGCTTTGTATAGGTGTCAGCCTGCTAAATGTAGCATGGAGGGTGGTTGTGTCAGGGCCAGCTTTTGACCCTGTGTGGGCTGCCAAGTGTACAAGACGACCACAACGCCATTTCCCATTTCTCCTGTGCTTGATGCATGTTTTGGGATACAGCTCATATTGAACTTGTCCTGTTGTTTTTTCTTTCCTCTTGTGGTTTGACTTGTGTTTTGAAAAAAAAAAAAAACATGTTGGCTATTTCTATTTCCAGGTGTCCTACGTATATGCATTAGCTGTGTTTGAAGACTACCTCTATGCACTTCACTCTGCCCCTTCAGAAGGTAGTTCATCTGTGGAGCTGTTGCAGGTGCACAGGTTCAACATCACAGCAGAGAGCATGACATTGACTAGCCTGGGGAATTCTAGAATCCTGCATATTTACCACAAACTTGCTCAACCAAAAGGTAAAGGACATTTTCCAATAAGTAAACATTTGCAAGTATGTGTCACAATCTACCATGCATGACTCACAAGATGTGGACCAGAAAAAAATATACTCCCCTGGTATAAAATATTAGCTTTGGTCCTTTGCATTTTTTTCCACAGTCAAGAGCCATGCATGTGAAATGGATTTATATGGAAAGCCAGGAGGATGTTCCCATATTTGCCTTCTGAGTGGAAGTTACAAGTCTAGAACCTGCCGCTGCCATATTGGCTACAGACTTGGTTCTGATGGAACATCTTGTAAAAGTTAGTACAACTTTTCCTTACTTCTTCATAACATAACTGAAAGTGTTACTAAGCTACAGAACATTCAAATGTTAGTCTTTGGTCTCTTTTGTTTAATCAAATTTCTCCTTCAAAATGGTTTAATTTTATTCTGCAAATCTAAAGCTTGTATTAAGGCCTCAGTCAAATTGATTGCCAGGCAGACAGACTTGTAATGAGCCCAATCCCACCAGTCATTCCCATCGTGAAAGCACCTGCTGAGGAGCATATACTATCACCATCACTTCATTTGATGCCAAAGACAAGACGTTGGGAAAATAACGATCATTTTGGGGGTCGGAAAGAGAAAAGTTGCCCTGATAAGCTGAAGTGGAATGATTTTAGATTACACATAGTGTCAGTGTACTGGCAGATCACTAATTAAGGTGATGCAAGCACAATATACCCTCTCCAGCCACTTTATTAGGTACACCTGGTAAGATATTTTAAACAAATGTGGAATCAGCCAATCACTAGCAGTAACTTAGTAAATGTAGTCATGTAGACATGGTTAGGACAACTTGCAGAACTTCCAATCAAGCATCAGAATGGGGAAGAAATGAGATTTAAATGACTGAATGTGACATGGTTGTTGGTGCTAGACAGGCTGGTCTGAGTATTTCAGATGTTGATCTGTGATTTTCATGCACAGCCATTTTCCAGGGTTACAGAGAATTGTCGAAAATGGAGAAAATATCCAGTGGACAAATTATGTAGACAAAAATATTTTAATTGATGTCAAAGGTTACAGAAAAATTGATAGTCCTGTTTGAGATGATAGAAAGAATTGTTGAAATCCCCTCTTGTTACTAGCAAGGTATGTAGAATATGATCTCTAAAAGCCACAAAACATCAAACCTTGAAGCTGACTTGATACAGCAGCAGAAGACCACACAAGGTGCTACAGATGTCAGCTAAGAAAGGGAAACTGAGCTTGCAATTCACACAGGCTCACCAAAATTGGACAATAAAAGATTGGAAAAATATTGTCTGGTAAAATGAGTCTCGATTTTAGCTGATATTCAGACAAAACAATCAGAATTTTAAGTAAACAACATGAAAGCGTATCAATCTTGCGTTGTATCAATGATTCAGCCTGCCCATGTTGGTGTATTGGCGTGAAGGATGTTTTCATGGCATACTTTGGGTACCTGACTATTACAATTGTTTAAATGCCACAGTCTAACTGAGAATTGTTGCTAACCATGTCAATTTCTTTCATGACCAGAATGCTGTCAAATTCTGATGTTGCTTTCAGCAATATAATGCACCACATCACCAAGTTCAAAAATTCTCAAACTTGTTTCTTGAACATAGTACAAGCAAGGTACCAACAAAGTGTACCCTACTCAATTTACAAGAAAAAGGCGCAAACGACAGTCAGATGAAAGAATATAAACAGATAGGTATCAGTTAAAGTTTCATAGACATTTATTGTAATCATGTTTAGTCTTATCCATCCATGACAATACCCATCTTGGCTTGGGGGTCATTGGAATCAAACTCCGGCTTAAATACTTAATGGTGAATTCCTTGCAGCAAGAATGCTTCAGAGTCTATGCTAAAATCTGTCAAATGTTGCTTATCTGCCATAGTGTTCACTAATTCCAGCTAATCAGCTCCATTCTTGTGCCTATTGTGATGCCATTGACGCAATCCCCCGCCCCCCACTTTATTACCCAGCTGTGGCCTTATGCATGTTTACATTTGTTACTGAAAAATACACCCTGGACTATATCTCTAACAATTAGACCTGGTGCCATTCCTGATTTGATTTGAAAAAGTTTTCATTTGAAAAAGTTTTGGATGAAATTCGCTTAATGAAATGTTCTAGCTTAAAAACTAGGTTGGCACTTTTAAAGGTCCTGACATTATCCTTAAAATTCTTCATGCTATACATAGCTTTATAGATTCAGGTTGGAGCAATGTCAGACATAGTGTGTGTTTAATATTTGTGATTTGTGGTGAAATAAGCTTTCATGTTAACAATAATTATGACTGACAAGTGCAGTAGATGTCTGCTTCACCTTCTTTGTTCATTATTGCACACTTGCTAATCTTTATGATGAACTTTGCTATGTTTCTCTCTCTTTTGATAGTGTTTAAATAACAAGCAGTCTACACATGCATAGTGTCATTTTAAGAATTTCATGTTTATTTTCCCTTTCCATGGGATCTACAATGCTGTGAAAAAGGATTTCCCCTCTTACAGATTGCATCAGGTTTTTTTTTTATGTTTTGATGTACTTAAATGTTTAGTAACACACACATACACAGAAAAAAAAAAAAAAAAAACTATTAAGGGAGGGGGGAATTATCTAAACCAGCCTGGCCCCAATGTAAAAAATTGAATCAGCCCCTAAAACTAATACTGTAACTGTCCCGAACATGTTGGCAACAATGGCAGTGAAGAATATGCAATAACTGTCAAATGCGGCTTTGCTTTGTCGATTTCTTCCCTATTGACTAATTTAAACTCATAAATGAACTTTGTTAAGGCACACCACAGTATCTCAACCAGATTTAGTTCAGAACTTTGATGAAGCCACTCCGAAATCTTAATTCTGTTTGTTCTAGCCATTCAGAGGTTAAGTTGCTGGTGTGCTTTGGTTGCTTGCCCTGCTGCTTAGCCAAGTGTATGTCCAGGTTCTTAAGCAACAAAGAGGTCCCGGACCATTACATTGATTGTTTGTTTTTTGTGTTAGTTTTAGGTCAGATGTAACAGGACACAAACATTTAAAAAAGTTCCACTTTTTCTTGTCAGTCCACTGAATATTTTCCCTAAACTCTCACCAAGAGGTTTTTTAACAAACATTAGATTGCCCTTTGTGTTCTTTTTGGTCAGCAGTTATTTTCACCTTGGAATGCTGCAACTGATGTCATTTTGAGTCTATGTTACCAGGGAATCAAGAGTTTTAATGGTAACTGATGTGATTGGATGTTGTTCTGGTACTTTTGTGACTTCCTGGCTGAGTCCGCTTAATGTTGGTGCACAACCACTGGGAAAGCTCAGGACTTCTCCCTGTTTTCTCAATTTGTTAATAATGGCTCTTACTGAAAAAAAATAACACCAAACAACTCAACAAAAGATCAAATTTCCACCTTATTTTAACAAAGTCAAGAACAAATAATGCTGACATTTTCTTACCTGCTTTAGCATATTAGCATTTAGCACAGTTAGTACTGTGTTGACATTTTCAGTAACAACAGCAGTCTCACTGTGCATTTTCTAAATGGTAAATATTGTAATTTTTGTCAGAGAACAGTCTGTGAAAAATTCCAGATTCTACATATTCTATTGCAAAAGAATAAAAAAAAGTAATTTTCAGTTGGTCTTCCTGCTTTTTGTGGAAGCTCCTTGTTGTTTCTCTGTAAAGCACAGACGCTTGCTTCTCAGAAATCTCTCCCACATTTTACTGTAACATCCTGACACAACTTCTAACACTCTAAATGTTTGCACAAAACACATAAAAAATTTATGTTTTCTATTTTCTCACTCTTGCCACAAAAGAATCTCTGAAGAAAGCCATGCTGAGCAGCAGGGCGTTCATGAAGCTAGAAGCAGGGTTCTCTTTCAAGCTCTAGCTGTAGGTCTAATCTTTAGTCCAATTATATGCTATCTTAAAGGTCTGTTAGAGTTGGTCTTTTGAAGATGTTCAAACCACTTATTCATACTGCTAAGATAAATTCTGTGTCTGCTTCTTTGTTTCCAGTAGGTTATAATAATATCCTTTGAACATATTTTAAATTCAGGTTTGAAGATAATTTTCAGTGCCTTTTTTATTGGCTTCTTATTATTCATGACAGCCCACCACCTGTCTATGAGCTTCGTCATTTGAGGTATCAATGGTAACATTAGCTGATTTAAATTTAAGTTATATTATGTCATTTCTAAAAGGTTTTCCATTTGGGTTAATATATAATACTTCTAATTTCGAAATACATGTAGTGTAACTGGGAGATAGATAGATAGATAGATAGATAGATAGATAGATAGATAGATAGATAGATAGATAGATAGATAGATAGATAGATAGATAGATAGATAGATAGATAGATAGATAGATAGATAGATAGATTCTCTCTCCAGAGATGTTGTGTTCATAATCTCACCTGTTAGCAAAAGCACACTGTTTGAATCTCACATCCTGTATTCATGGGACCACATTTTTTTCTCACCATCCTGTTCTGGTTCAGGAGTGTGTTCACAGTTAGATGAGAAAACCGGAATTGCAGCCTCCACTCTAATTACTTACAAAGGTGTTCAAGAAAGTTGAGGTCAGAATTCTGTGTAGGTCACACTTGTTGTAGTTGGGCTTGGTTGGGCCTCCATTTGCATGAATTACTGCATCAATGTGGCGTGGCATGGAGGTGACCAGACTGTGGCCCTGCTGAGGTCTAATAGAAGCCCAGGTTGCTTTGACAAATCTGCCTCAGATTCTCTGTTCAGGGAAGTTTGCTGGCCATTCAAGCACAGTAACACCTTGGTCATTGAACCAGCTTTTGGAACCTTTGACAGTGTTGGCAGGTGCCAAGACCTACTGAAAATTGAAATCATTATCCCCATAAATCATGGCAGCATTGACGTTGGAACCCAGAGGACCAACACCAGCAGATGACATAGCACCCAAATCATCACTGACTATGGAAACATAATATTGTAATTTAAGCAATTTGGAGTCTGTGCCTCCACCTTTCCTCCAGACTGAGACCTTAATTTCAAAATGAAATGCAGACATTTCTTTCATCTGAAACGAGGACTTTGAACCACTGAGCAACAGTCCATTTAAATGTGAGATGCGTCAGACATTGTCTCTTGTTCAGGAGTGGCTTGACACGAAGTATGCAACATTTGTATCATTTTGCTTCACAAAGCTGCGGTTAACCCTGTGGCTGGTGCACTTTTTCCTACCACAGTTTTTCCTTCCACTGAGCTTTCTTCGAACATGCTTGGAGACAGCACTCTGTTAACAAACAACTTCTTTAACAATTACCTTTGTGGCTACAGCTGCAAAACAATTTTTAACCTCCCGTGCCTCCCGTATAAATAGGAAAATTCTGCTCAAGATTACTGTTGTTTTTATTCTTGTCCGTGTAAAGGTCAGGTGTCATAATAGAGTTGGCAATCTAGCAGGAAGAGCCATGGGCTGACAGTTATAAAGATGAGAGCAGGCGAAAACAGCTCTATGGGAGTGTGACGTTCTCCTATCAACCTGTTGGGAGGTCTGATAGATTATTGTCATAATCAGGGTTTAAGTTTTCCTGTTTTTGTTGGCTGCTCTGATCAATTGGTGGACATTGTGTAGCTGACATTAAAAGCCGAAGATCAAATTAATGACACAATTTGGGCGCTTACAACATTTCGATCAGAGTAATGGAGCTCTGGAAGCTTTTTCATGACATGTTTGATTTATTCGTCTCTTGTGGATGATCTAATGACACCAACTATCTTTCTCTTGCTCTTGGTCTTCATCTCCCAAAGCATAACGAGATTTTGTGTTAAATTATGTCTTTTTTTTCATACCTTTTTCATAACAGTCACTGTTAGTGTTTGATATCTGGGTCTCTAGTAGTTCTTAATTGCTGCTTGGTTAGTTGGATTCTCCCTAACAAAAAATTATAAATTGAACTGAGGCATGTGTGGTCCTCACCTCCAGCAATCTAGTCTCTTGAGTAGTAGGTGAGATTTGGGAGAGGTCTGCTTCCCTCAGTGGAAGCCCTACTTCATTCCTTATTTTTCCTTCTCCAGAGGTTCCCAAAGGGTTCGAGCATATACAATCCCAAAGCAACACAGGGATACCACTGAGGAGCTCCCTCAGCTCTAGGCTTTTCTTTTTGCTTTTCTTACAGAAACACCAGCATATTTAGATTAGAAACACTATTCATAGCCAAGCAAAGCATTGCAATTGAATGTTTGCTCAAGCAATTCATTACTTTAACTCTTGTGGCAGTTTTGCAGTGAGGGCGTGATCGAGGTAGAGAGTATTGTCATTGGCACTGATTACTGGCTCCATTAGGTTGAATAGATGGCTCTGGACATGCAAAACGTATAAGAACAATGTGGTTGTTAAGTGGGTTTAATGCAGGGATCAGCACTGATGAATTAGACCAATTAATTGACAATAACAGTAAAAAATGGTCTGTCCTTTTTTGCTTTGTAGAGCCCAAAAACGATTTCTTCCTCTTCTATGGTAAGGGTCGTCCAGGGGTCATCCACGGCCTGGATATGAACATCAAATCTGCTGACGAGCACATGGTGCCTATCGAAGACCTCGTCAACCCTCGAGCTATCGACTACCATGCAGAATTGGGACACATTTACTTCGCTGACACAACCAGTTTCCTAATTGGCCGTCAAAACATAGATGGAAGCAATAGGGAGACAATTCTTAAAGATGGTAGGTCTAATTTTTTGTTTTGTACCTTGTGAATTTATTTCTTGTGTAAGTCAAGTCCTGTATTTGTATTTTTTAGAAGACCCTATTTTCTTATATGGTACTACAAGAAACTGCACTTATACTGCACCTATATATATATATATATATATATATATATATATATATATATATATATATATATATATTTATATATATATATATATATATATACACTATCTATTTCTTGATATTAGGAAAAAAATAATCTCACACAGTAAATAATTTGGATGAAACTATAAATTTGGTTTCTTTAGTATTATGCAAAGAAGAAA
>JAHUTJ010035779.1:0-10525 GCA_036250325.1 Characodon lateralis
CCTCTTTTGAACTCTGGTATGTCACCCATAATGTTGTGTGCATTTCAATATTTTGAGCAAAACTGTGCTCTTACCCTGCTAATTGAACCTTCACACTCTGCTCTTACTGGTGCAATGTGCAATCAAAGACTGGCTACCAGGCTGGTCCAATTTAGCCATGAAACCTCCCCCACTAAAATGACAGGTCGTTCAGTTTCATTGTCCAACCCCTGTATGTGCCAACAACTCATTGTCAATTTATTGTCTGCAGTTCCATGTTAACGATTGATGCACCTGTTTTGTTCTGAATGGACCATCTTCACCTTGTAAGTACAGCAAATCCAGGCCGTTTTATTTATTATTAGGGTCTTAATTACAGTCCACCAAAAGGCTGGATTGTGCCCCTCTGTTTATATTTTTAACACTGTAATTGTGAAAAAACAATACGTTCAGTGGTCTAGTTCAGGATTAAATATCTCAATACTGCCCTGTGATGAAAGGAGTCCTGTAGACAGAAATTCCTTTCACAATAAAGTATTTAATATATACATGCATGATGTTGTGCATGATGCTTAAACATACTCTATTACATCCCTTTCCAGAGCAGGCCACCAGAAATGCTGTCAGACCACAAAAACTGTGCAGTTGATGCCAGAATGGTTGGTAATGTGGGAGGGGTGGGCCCATTGAATGACCTGTAACCGCTTCAGGAACAAAGAGGATGATTAGAGGGGCAAGCCTCAGAACCCTGAACATCTCCAAATGCTTCTTTTACTCTCTCCTCAATCTCCCAGGTCACTGCAGCAACAAAACAAGGAGGCAAAACAGAGGACTGAACCTCGGAACTTCCATCTGGTTCAAACAGACAAGACAGAGCATCGGGTTTAAGATTCTTTGAGCCGTTTAAAGAAAAGGGCCCACCTGGCTTGTCGGGGGTTGAGTCTCTTTTCCTTCTTGATATACTCAAGATTTTTGTAATCAGTTCAAACCAAGAAGGGGATGTTCTGTCCCCCCAGCCAGTGTCTCCACTCCTCCATTGCCACTTTCATGACCAAAAGTTCTGTCTCCCACAACATAGTTTCTCTCTGAAGAAGACAACCTTCTGGATAGAAAAGCACAGGGGTGAAGTCTATTGTCCTTCACAGCTCTCTGGGAAAGAACAGCACCAACACCCAAATAAGAAGCATCCACCTCTAAAACAAACTGTCAGTGAGGATTTGGTAGGGTGAGAACAGGGGCAGATGTGAACAGGTCTTTAAGTCTTTGAAAATATTATTGAGCTGCAGTGGACCACTTAAACTTTACTTTGTTAGATGTTGGGGCATGCAAAGGAGCTGCAATGGAGCTAAAGTTGCAAATGAACTTTCTGTAAAAATTGGCACGCCAAAGAATCTTTGTAGTTGCTTACAACTAGAAGGAGTGGGCCACTCAGTCACACAACTAACTTTAACTGGATCCATCTTGATCTCACCCTCAGAAATTAAGGAGACCGTGGACACATGGAAATCACACTTTTCGGCCTTAACATACAGTTTCGCATCAAGACATCATAGGAGCATTTGTCCGGCCTGCCGAATATGAGTCTGTTCGTCGGGGGAAAAAAAATTAAAAATTTAGAATATCAAGATAGACAAATAAGTGAGCAGGTCTTGAAGAACATCATTTACTATGACTTCATTGACTCCATCTCAGGGCTTGACACAATATAATCTCCCCTTGGGAGGTGAAGTGCCAGGTAGAAGGTCAATGGGGCAATCTGAAGGCTGATTTGGGGGCAAAGCAGTGGCCTTAGACTTGTTGAAGATCTCACAGAGATCGAGGTAACATTCAGGTACTCTGATTGGAGCCTGTAAATCAGACACAGCATGAAGTTAAAACATTACACTGTAATCNCCCCCCCCCCCCCCCCCCCCCCCCCCCCCCCCCCCCCAAAACTGGCTGTTGAGATGAACTGAACAAGTGAAATCTCAGATATTCAGAATGGTTATCTGGGAAAGAGAGGAGAGCAGGTTCAGATTTAAAAGTAACTTGGCATAACAATCTGCCATTCAGGGCATGAGCCTTAAGGGGTCTGTCCAGTTGAATACGTCTTAATCCAAGGGTGGAGTCCAAAAAGCTTGCATCAGAGCCTGAATCAATCAGAACTGATGATGGGATGATGTGAACTGATGATGGAATGATGTTATCCTCACTTAAGGTGAGACACCTGAGAGATTAGAAATAACCTCTCTATGATTCACCAGTGCCCTATGCTTCACTGATAAGTCTGGCCATTTACTGGGCATGAGTACTGGGCACACCAGGAAGTGTCCGTTTTGTCCACAATAGATGCATCTCCCCTCCCTCAACAGGGGCTGTCGCTCCTCTTGTGACAAACAGGTCCTTCCCACCTGCATAGGTTCCTCCTCAGTAGCGGAGGGGACCGCGGGAAATGCATGAGGTGTGTTAATGTAGGCCGAAGAAATAGTTAGTGGGTTCAAGCGATTCCCCTGGACAGCCAGAAAAAAATCTAGGCCAGGCTCTTTTAATAGTCTCTTGTCCATCCTGTTTGCCAGGGAAATAAAGGAGTCCAGACTCTATGGAAATTTTAAAAGGTATGAAAGCATCTTTAACTGGGTCCGCCAGCCTTTGTAAGAAGGCATCAAACAGAGCTGCATCATTCCAGTCACTCTCTGCAGTTAGAGTGCGGAAGTCAATAGCATAATCAAAGGCGGACCTCCTGTCTTGATGCAGACTCATGAGGGACCTGGCTGCCTTTCTGCTAGGAGCAGTATGTTGAAAGATGTTAGAAAAAGTCTCTCTGTGGGATAAACTGATCCCTGCAACTTAAAGTTGAGACTGCACTGGGTCAAAAACGCTGCGCAGTCACCAGAGTCTCCAGAAATGGTCTGGTTTGGAGAGGGTAGGAGTAGCAGCATTAACAGAATCAGCAGCAGGCGAAGGGTGCGCAGGAGGCATAGTTGGTTTAGAAGGATCTGTAGCCGGTGTTTCATCTTTAACTTGATCAAACAATAAGCACAGCTGCTCATCCAAAGGAGTCATCATCTCTTGCTGCCTGTCCGCCATGGCCTGAAGATCCTGATGAAACTGAGTGAGTTGCTCCTGCTGAACATGAAGCCGCTTGCCTTGTAGTCAGAATTCAGTGCGGAGTCCATGCTTTGGGCCAGTTCGTACTGTAACAATAAACTAGGTAGGCTGGACTCAGATAACAACTTAGACAGATTCCAAAGTCAACAGGTTTAATAGCAATCCAAGGTTGGTACACAGGGAATCAGTCAGAAAGGGCAGAGGTATCCAAAACACTGAGCTGAGGCAGAGTCGAAAGCACAAAAATAGGTCAAACAGGTCACTAGAGATAAGAATTCTTGGGGAAAAATGCTGGAATGCTTGCTGGTAGAAACAGACGAACTAGCATAGAAAGAAGGGAGCATATTGACTCAATACACACTGGAGGAGGAGATGATTGTGAGCAGGTGTGTTCAATCAGGCTGGCAGGGAATTGCAGACAGCAGAGGAGGGGTAAATAAAACTGTCATGTCACACATCCTTGTGACAAACCTTTGTTTTCTTTCTTTGCCTGCTATATATAATATATATTGTTATACATCTCTATGAGGCTGGAACACTGGGGGTTCAGCAGAACCAGAGACAATATAAAAGCATCAGCGCAGTGCTAATGGGTTGCATTCATGGACACTGAGATGTATGTTAGGGAAGCTACATTTATTCGCACTGTAGGTTTTATTTCAATTATGTTTCAAAATTATTTGTTTTAGCTCCATTAAGTTATTAACTAACTAATCTAAGTTTGGGTTGTACCTATAGATGAAAAGGCAAGAGCACAGCTCTATTGTCATAATAAGGACTTTGTGTTGATTTTATAATTTGAGATTTGTACTTTAAGACTCAGTCTGGGTTTAGGTTCTATATAAAGTTTTAGTTTTTAATTACTGACCTTTTCAATGTTATTCTTAGTTCCTGTTTTGGTAAGTCTGGTTCTATTGTTCTGTGTTCTATTTCACCTCCTGTTTCCAGGTTTCTTCGCCATCCTTTGTCTTTGTATTTTGACTCACTCTTACATAGTTTTATTTCTGCTCAGCAATTGTTTAGTTTTAGCTTGATTGTATCCGCTCTCCCTTCCATCTTTCTTCCTGCATTTAGCTTGTCCATACCAACCAATCTTTGTCAGCTGTAATATAATGAGTTTAAATGTTGTTATGCAATTTAACTACAGGGTGCACACTGGCACTGTTGGTAGCACCGTTAATTTGCAGCAAGAAGGTCCTGGGTTCAGATCTTGGCCTGGGGTCTTTCTGCATGGAGTTTGCATGTGGATTCTCTCCAGGTCCTCCCACAGTCCAAAAACATGAACGTTAGGTTAACTGATTCTCCAGTCCTCCAGTCCTGTTGGGCTGGGGTCCTGCAACTTTCTGATTAGTCCCAAGTCCAATATTTCCTTGTGCATTCAAATTCTACAGAGTCATGCTAATCACCTAATCATGTGATTCAGGTGTGGTGATGCAGAGAACCCTCTAAACGTTGCAGACTCTGGCCCTCAAGGGCTGGAGTTTGATACCTGTGCTCTAAATTGTATCAGGGTGTGCGTGAATGGTTGTCTGTTCTGTGTGTCTCTGTTTTGCCCTGTGATGGACCGGTGACCTGTCTCACCAAATGAGCACTGGAGATAAGCACCAGCCAATCAGCCCATGGTTGGACCACTCCATATTTGACCCAGCCACTGGTTTGGTTTTTCTCCCAGCATAAAGTGTACTTTTACTTCTTGCAGTTAAACTGAAACTTTATTTCTGTTTGTGAAAACTTTATCTTTCTTTTCATTCCAGTGAACTTTGAGCATCCCTGATCAGGATTCTCCCAACATTCCTCAGACCTGAAAAAAGTTTAACTATTACAGCGAAGCTGTGAGTATTCTGTATGCTGTCTTCCAAAACCGTTAAGGCCATAGGTTTGGTTACAGGAGCATAGTTTCTATCCTCCTCACTAAGACAAGAGATAACAGCAAAGAGAGAAAAATGTCCAAGAGGTCAAGTTGAACTGTCAGTTTGAGATGAGAGAACAAGGCTTTACTCTAGAAGTGTAGCGAGAGCAGAGTCATAATTCATTTTAGACAAGCGCATAAACCTCAGCAGCACCAACATATTTGAATCCAAGCATACTTGTTACATAACTTTGAGGACCGCTGTGTTTATCTGCTGCAGTGTGAGGAATTTGTCAGAGTTTTGTGGTGGATTATTTTAGAAAGTTGAGAAAATCAAGAAAAAAGGACAAGGAATAAATTCCCAGTGGTTCTTTGAACATCAGGTGATTGGATTTAATTTTGTTATGTGTAATTTGAGCCAAAAGAGATCAGATATTTCCAGTAAACGTATAGGTTAGTCTGACAGCTACTGTTCTCACTGCATTGTGGGTCAGTCTGACACAAAGAAATAACCAACACCAATAACTTGTATTCTGTGCGCTCTGGAGCCTTAGCTCTTCTAACATGGCAGGATTTTACCTCTAATGAGCTTTCCATAAAGAGTTTAATCACATCTAATTCATGTGTAGTCCAGACTTGATGATTTAAATGTCACAGTTCAGCCTGTATTTGCAAAACATCGCTGGATTCCCAGGCAGTAAAAATTCATTTCAAACATGGGTTTTATCTCCAACATAGCTTAAAATGTGGTTATGCAGTTGGGCTTTTAACACCTTCCAAAGTAAGCAAATTTGCATGTTGGCAAAATGAAAGGGAACAATAGTAGAGAAATACAATGGTGTAGTTAAACAACTGGCCCTCACGAAGAGGAAATAACGTTGACATGACTCACTTCTCATTGCTCCTCCTTGGTGAGGAAGAGAAAAAAGAAGTGGTTAAAAAAAAGCATCTAAACAGCTCCAAGTCTTACCCTCAGTTCTGGCTTTATGCTTCCTGTCCTGACCACGGCTGACTCATAGAGGGCTATTAAATGTGGACTGGATCTGGTCTGTGAGTTTTTTGTGCACTGCAATTTGCAGTCAGGTTGATGATAGACCCTGATACTTTCTTAAACCTTGGGGCAAAAGTAAAACATTAGTATAAACACCAAATGATCTTGTAAAACAAATCCATATTCCTCACAGTGCATGTAAACCATGTTCATGGGCCCTTTCCTCAGTGTGCAGTAGCTGGGAACAGCATTCAAGGAGTCCAAAGTAACACCAGAGTCTTTGTCCAAATGTTGGGCTGCAGGGGAGAGGAAAGCTTGGCTGTGTGGAAAACAGGTATGAGGGAAGAGGACTGGAATGTGCTAAAATGGTCAAATGGAGCAGAGAGAGACAAGAAACAGGAGTGACGGATGGAGGGTGAAGGAGTTCAGAGAGAAAAAAGATTACTACTGAGGGTTAGGGTGGGCTGGTTATTTTGAAGTACAGGGGGGTGAAAAAACTCTGGTACATAGAGATAATGAAAATATGAGCTCCTCATTACTTTCTGCACATGCAGACTGAGGTTGAGATATACTAATGAAAACACACTATTTCACACATTTATCACAAAACGCTGAATGTCACAGCAGACTGAGTTTTAAGAAAACTGGCCGAGCAAGCAGAATAACGCCACCATCATTGCACGCCACGTTAAGGTTTCAGAACTCAATTCCAATACATTCAGTTTGTCAGGATATTTGGTTTCACGGTGACAGCTTGTCAAACTAATTTGTGCATAAAAGTCTGAGAAAGGTTCTTGTCGTCAAACATATTGTCCTCAACTGAACCAAGTCGTCTGTGTGGCAATCTGGATAATTTGGCTGACATCCCGAATAAGACTATGAGTGACAATGTGTCAACATAACCTAACAAGGAGCATTTGTTTTGTAAAAGATGTCTACATGGTTCATAGAAGTCTAGGTTAATTTTGGTAGATGTTAGATATTTGGTTCAAAAGTGAAAGTTTTTTCAACATCTAAGAAGTTTATTAGAGGTCTAAATGGGGGCCTTTTTCAGCTAAGACTGAGCAGCAGCTTGTCTCAAACCCTACGATTATCAGCACTGTGCTTTGTCTATCTGACAGGGTAACTATCCTTATCTAAAAATTTACAAGGAACTTTTCAAGTTTTTTTTTATTTTTTTTTTCACTAATTAAACTATCTGCCTCAGCAATATTCAGTCAGTGCTGCACATTGCTGTTATAAACAACTCTCTCACAATTAGCTATGCAGTAGTTCAACTTGGAAATTAGGAACTTTACATTGTTTATGGAAGTTTTTTGTGGACCTAACAACTGTTTTATTTTATTTCTAAACTAAGACCAGTTTTAAACTAGGAAGTTTTACTTGGACTAAACCTAGATTAAGTATATAGGTCTAAATCACAGGTACGAATATACTGTACAGGTCACTGACTTGTCTAAATGATGTATACAGCTTTCATCAGGTATTTTGTTCACTATGGGTTGCAAACACATTTGTCCAATATAACTATCAGCCATGCTTCAGGAACAGATATACAGTCTTTATGGCTTTATAGCTAAATTCAGCCATCATTGGGAAAAGTCTCAGTCATTAATCCAATAGTTTTACAATACCTTAAACAGGTAAATTAGTCTCACAGACATTAGGGGGTGTTGCAGAGCACCACGAGCAGAAAGTATACTGCAAGGGATTTCTGAGGACCTCACAAACAGTTTTCCATGCAAACAGCTAGGTGGGGAAAACAAGCACAGGATTATTGGATAAGCAGGGGACCACATGAAGTAAAAGTGCAATAAAAAGAGCGAGGCAGTCGAGGCCAAACAAGAGCTTCACTATGAAGGCATTTCTAGATTTATGAGCTTCGAGGAAAAATGTGAAAAAGTGTCCAGTTCCTCATTTCTCTTCTGCCCATAACCTATAATCCTCAAAGCTCTCAAAGACTGCCTGAAAAGGAGGCATTTTCGTCGGAACCTGAGTTTATCTGCTGTGTGAACTTTTTCTGTACTGGGTCAAAGTTTTGAACAGAAAGAAATAAAAAAGACTAGTAAACTCTGCCAAAAAAACTGTCTACACTGCGCCTTGAAAACACATGAATATGCACGCATCAACACCACATTTGAGCTGAAGGAGGCAGGCTTGGGGTCTTTTCACACCCCCGTTCGCCATTTCCCATCTGTGGTCAGAGGCTGGGAGAGGGATTGGGCCCTCTAGTCGTGTCTGAGCAGGGTTTGGGGGTCGGGTCTTGGGGATTGTCTGGTGCTGGGGATGGTGTTTTGGCTCTCTCTCTCGGGATTGCTTGGGCTCCCTTGGATCTCGGCCCGTGGCTTTGGCTCCGGTAGGGGGCACTTAGCTGGCATTGTTTGGGATGTAGCCCCGCTTAGGAGCAGGCGCTGGTCAGCTGGACTGCTTGGTGGGCCGTGGTGCGCCATGCGTGGGCACGGGGGGCCGGTGAGCTGGGGCGGGTTTGGGGTGGGGTTGGCGGGGTGCCTGGTAACTGGTGCTGCCGTGGCCTTCTTCCACTGCTTCCTTCTGTGGTTCTGGCCCATGGTCGGCTGGTGGTCGGGTTGGTGGGGCGGCGGAGCACATCTTGTGACTGCACCAGGGCGGCTGGTGGGTTGTGCTTGGCCTGGAGCGGTTGGCCTGCATGGCCCAGGTACCCGGCTGGCGCATGTATCCCTCTTGTGGGCTGGTGCTGCTGGCGCTGTCTGGGGGGGTTGGGCGGGCTTGGTGGTGTGCTGCTCTGCTGGCTGTCGTGTGTGTGTGTGGGGGGGATGGGTTGTGGGTCGTGGAGGGGCTGCAGCCTGTGGGGTGGAGGGGTTGTGTCCACTTCTGGGATGTGGGGTCGCCGGCATTTGGATCGGCTGGGCGGCGATGGTGGAGCTGAGCTGGATAGTGTTTCTCGCTGGGTAGTCGTTGCAGTGGCAGGGATGTAGTGTTTTTTTTTTTTTTTTTGTGGCCGAGGGGGGCATTGTGGGGGCATGGTGGGAGACACTGGGCCCGGGGGACCGGGTGGGTGAGTTTGTCCCGTCATGCTGCGGGGTCGGAGGTCCTGTTGTGGGTTCAGTCCTTTGTGGGGTCTGCCATGCTGCGCCAGTGGGCGGGGGTGGTGTTGCGCGAGGCCCTTGCCTTGCTGTTGCGGTGCACTGTGTTGTGGGGGAGCAGGGTGCAGAGGGGGTGCTTAGAGCGGGGCTGAGTATGGAGTTTGTGATGGGTAAGTGTGGCTTCATCGGCCTCTCGGCTATGGAGTTCACCTGTGGGGGTGTTCCCCTGTGGGGGAGGGGATTCGTGGCGTTTGGGTTCAGGGGCATGTGTTCGATATTGGTGTCCTTGTTGGGGGTGGCCCTGTGGGGAGGTTCATGTTGAGGTTCACTGGGGGTGGGAGGCTTATGGGGTTGGGATCGGAGCCCATTGGGGGATCCGTCCTGGGGCGGCTCTGGTTGGCGGGCTGGTTTGGGCCATGTGGACCCCTCTTTTGTACATAGCCCCCTCTCTGGAGGTGGATGGGGGTTGTTGGGGACTGGGTTCAGGGTGGGCCGGGCCAGGGCCTCCTGGGTCTGGGTGGTGCCGGCGCTGTCTGCCTGTCTCTACCCCAGGAGGGAAGGGGACAACCTCCTGGATCCGAGGGATGGTTGCCCCTAGGGGGTACCGGCGCCTGGACATGGGAGTATAGAGTATGCATGGGGAGTGTGAGTGAGTGTATTGTTGTTTGTCTTTACGTTGGGTGCGAGTGATTTTATGTGTATGCATGAGGGTGGGAGTGGGTGATTGTGACTGTGTGCCTGTTTTTTTTTTTTTTTTCTTTTTTTTTTGTGACAGGTTGGGTCTTGGACTGCTCCCTCTCCTGGATCAGCTTGGGCAACCCATCTTATGGGGGGCCTATTTCCTCCCTGCCACACTACCTGCCAGTGGTTGGAGTCTCTACCCACTGGTGTACTTGTGGTTCTCGGTGTCCAGGGCTGGGTGCTTTGATGTGTGCTGGTTCACTCCCAGTGGCTGCTTGCCAGGGCCTGGCCCCTGGGCTCTGTCGAGCCTCTGCATCGGGGGTGTTGTGTCCCGGGGTCTTGGGTCTCTGGGTCCATGGCTGGATCTGCTCGGGCGTGGATGGCTGCCGGCAGGGCCTGTGGGCTCGTTGCTGCGGCTCCCTGGGGCTTCTGCATTGTTGCTTCTGGGTGGCTCCCCAAGGACTCTCCACTGCTCTCTTCTGGGGGGGTTGCGGTAGTCCCGGCGGTGGTTCTCCCGGGGTTTCTGTGCTTTGTGGGGCCTTTGGATGTCTGTGGCTCGGATCTCCTCAGTGTCCGCCTGGGGACCACGGGGCAGGTCGGTGGGTCCTCACACTCCCTATTGCATATTTTTGTGGAGAAACCTTGTATACAAAGCATGTCCACACTCACACTCACAGGTGTTAAGCTTCAGGTGTTGACAGATACACAGATGTTCTATATTGGGCTGCACCTCTCACTAAGTACATTTTAGACTGTACTTCCTGAGGCAACTCAAGAAGTTCAACCTTCCACAGGAGCTGCTGGTCATCTTCTACACTGCCATCATTCAGTCTGTCCTGTCTTCATCCATCTCAGTGTGGTTTGGCTCATCCACCA
>JAHUTJ010035780.1:0-10521 GCA_036250325.1 Characodon lateralis
ACTGAATGATGGCAGTGTAGAAGATGACCAGCAGCTCCTGTGGAAGGTTGAACTTCTTGAGTTGCCTCAGGAAGTACAGTCTCTGCTGGGCATTCTTCCGAACATTGTCTATGTGTGGGGACCATCTGTCATGGAGTGACATTTTTGGACTTTGTGGCTTTGTGTTTGTTTAACTTTTGCTTAAATTTTTCTATTTTGGTTTTTGTATCATGTTTTCTTTTCTCCCTCTTCCGCCTCCTAGTGTTTACTTCTTAAGTTCGTTCATGGTTGTTTTCTTATTACTTTGTATGGTTTATTATTATTAGGCCCGAGCAGGAAAACTGCAAGGGCCTATTGTAATCGTAGGAATTCTTCTTATTATTATTATTCTGGGGACTTTTCGCGGGGCAATATGGGGACTTTGCCAAGCCCCTACACGCACACGCTTTTACCCAAAATTGTCCCCCGCGTGAAATTTTCGTTCTTTAATGTCCTCGTCAGTAGGACGTGGACAAGTGGTTTGGCCACGCCCCCAAACGTGAGATGGGCCCAACCGTAAGTCGTACAGATCTGAAATTCGGCACAATGCTAGAGCTCCTCAAACCAAGAAAAAAAGTGTCATGGGGGTATGCCCTAAAATGCACAGGAAGTTGGCCATTTTGGGTCAAAGGCCGATTTTTGCCCGTTTGTCACTTTTACTCACCTCGAACTTTAACGAACTCCTCCTAGGGATTTTGACCTATCGGGTTCATATTTGCTCTACATGCAGTTGAGGGAAGGGGGATTAAAGTTATCAAAATCCTGAGTTTTCGGCCATGTTTAGGGGGCGTGGCCGGGACATAAACTTTGTGTTCGCGCCAAATCTAAAAATATGCAATAACGTTCACAAAAAAACGCCAAACCACACCAAAGTTCGCATGAAGGAGGACCTTCGGGTTCCCCACGGTCCTATGGGGTCATATGCTGACATCATCAAAGCCACGCCCCCTCAGAACAGGAAGTCACTTTTTTCACTTGAAAAGGTACCTCTCTCACCCTCTTGACCCAATCAACTTGAAAGTGTGTCAGAAGACAGATAACTAGTGGGTCTAACTTCGTTTGAAGCACAGTAACTTTTTATAAAAGGCCGTGGCTGTGGTGGCGCGGCGAAGTTGGATGTCACGCCATGGCCATACGTTTGGCTTTAATTTTCACATACATCATCTGATCTTCACCAAATTCAATGTGATTGATCCTTGTCCAGTCCCAACAGATATTTGATGACATATTCGGAGGGCGTGGCCTAATTCGTCCACAGCGCCCCCTAGAAAATAAAAATAAAAACCAGCCCCAAGCCATGCTTTGACCGAGGAATCTGAAATTCGGTACACATATGTATCTTCTCAGGACCTACAAATAAGTCTCCTGGAGCATTTGTCCAAACCCAACAGGAAGTCGGCCATTTTGGATTGAAGTTGCCATCTTGACCCTGTTTTGGCCGTTTCTAGCCCGCATATCTGAGCGAACTCCTCCTACAGCTTTTGACTTACAGACTTGAAAATCACTCAGTATACTCTTCAGGCATTGGAGATCAAAAGTTATCAAAAGCTTTTTGATACATGAAAGCGTGTGGGCGTGGCCACGCCTCAAAATATGACTTCTCGCCATAAAACACTACATTTACATAGCTCCTACAAGGAAAGTCACAGACACATGAAACCTTCTGGGATTGATCTGCCTCTAGGCCTGAACAATATTCACTTCTCAGATGCTGACATCATCGAAGCCCCGCCCCCTGAGAACAGGAAGTGTCCCGTTTTCCTTTAGAGAATCAGTTTGTTTGATGTTCTTCACCTAATCAATGTGAAACTGTCCCAAGTAACAGATAACATGATGGTCTTAGACAGTCGCCAGTACTTACTGCTTTAGCTGGAGAGTGTGGCCATGATTGCGTGGCGTATTCTGATGTCACGCCACGGCCATACGTTTGGCTCTAAATTACACATGCATGGTCCGATTCACTCCAAAATGAATATGGTTGATCTTTGTCAGCCCCCAAACAGCTCTATTGGATTACATTGAAATTTGTATCAATAGCGCCCCCTAGGACATTTCAAGTACTCTATCTCCCTCATACATCATCGGATCCACTTGAAATGTAGTATACATCATCAGGGATCAATGCTGAACATGTTGCCACAGTCAGTTTATGACTGTTTAGTTTATTTCAGCCCCACCCACTAATACACAAGTGAATGCAACTTCCATCTGTAAGGTCGGATTTCGCCCAAATTTTGAATACTTCTCACCAGACCAGAATTCTGCATGAGTGAAGATCATGACATGACGCTCACAGCGCCACCTAGAGGCAACATTTGGAATTGAACGGCGGCCTCGTTGGTGATGTGCAGCCAGGGATGCCAGGCTCCCGCGGTCGTTGTACAGGCCGAGTTGCGCTGAGGTTCGAGGGCCTTCAATGCTGCTTGCAGCTTGAATTAATTTTTAATTTTTTATCTTTTTTATTATCATCCTATCATTTTAATTATTAATTTTTATTCTCTTTAATTATTTGTGTTCGTCAATTATTTAATTACTTTTATTCCACTGTAATGTACTTTTCCTATTATGTCTCTTTTTCTTTTTTTTCATGTACAACACTTTGAATTGTCTTGCTACTGAAATGTGCTATGTAAATAATCTTACATTGCCTTGCCTTGCCTTACTAATGCACAAACTGACCCGGAGGCCCACACACATTTGAATGTGTCAATGACAGCATTGCTTACAACAAGTAGCTGTTTAGAGTGGCCCAACCTTTTTTTTTTTTTTTTCTCTCTTTTTTTACCGTGTCCTGTCCGGCAGAGTTGTTGTCTGAGTTGTTGTCTGAGTGCCAAGAAATTGCCCAACAGATTTACTTTCACAGGCGGAGCATCACAGCTAATGCTTTAAAGCTCTGCTTGATATTTATAAAATAAACTTTATTATAAACTTCTTTGGGAATATTTCAATTGTTACGGACNTTGTTGTCTGAGTGCCAAGAAATTGCCCAACAGATTTACTTTCACAGGCGGAGCATCACAGCTAATGCTTTAAAGCTCTGCTTGATATTTATAAAATAAACTTTATTATAAACGTCTTTGGGAATATTTCAATTGTTACGGACACGGAGACTGAAATGAAAAGGAAAACAGGCTTGAAAAAGAGAGAGACGGGGCAAAAGGGAAAAAGGGGAGAAAAGAAGGAAAGAGTGGAGGAGAGAAAGAAGGATGAAGAGAACAAAAGATCCCTTCTTGCTTATACACCTGCAGCTGTTTTTTTTTTGTTTTGTTTTGTTTTTAACAAAGTAGCACACGGTATTTATGAATGTAAAATGTACTTAGTGAGAGGTGCAGCCCAATATAAAACATCTGTGTATCTGTCAACACCTGAAGCTTAACACCTGTGAGTATGAGTGTGGACGCGCTTTGTATACAAGATTTCTCCACAAAAATATGCAATAAGGAGTTTGGGGACCCACCGACCTGCCCCGTGGTCCCCGGGTGGACACTGAGGAGATCCGAGCCACAGACATCCACAGGCCCCCCAAAGCACAGGAACCCCAGGAGAACCACCGGCGGCACTACCGCAATCCCCCCAGAGAAGAGCAGTGGAGAGTTCCAGGGGAGCCACCCAGTAGCGACAATGCAGAAGCCCCAGGGAGCTGCAGCGACGAGCCCACAGGCCCCGCCGGTGGCCATCCATGCCTGAGCAGATTCAGCCATGGACCCACAGACCCAAGACCCCGGGACACACCACCCCCCAAGCAGAGGCCCGACAGAGCCCAGGGGGCCAGGCCCCGGCAAGCAGCCACTGGGAGTGAGCCAGCCCATACCAAAGCACCCAGCCCCGGACACCGAGAACCCCAAGCACACCAGTGTTCAGGGACTCCAACCACTGGCAGGTAGTGTGGCAAGGGGGAAATAGGCCCCCCATAAGATGGCATAACCTGCTCCTGGAGAGGGAGCAGTCCCAGACCCACCCTGTCAAAAAAAAAAAAAAAAAAAAAAAAAAAAACATGCACTTAGTCACAATCACCCACTCCCACCCTGATGCATACACAAAAAATCACTCACACCCAACGTAAAGACAAACAACAATGGACGTCATACACTCATTCACACTCCCCATGCATACACTATACTCCGAGGTCCAGGTCCCGGTACCCCCTAGGGGCAACCAGCCCTCGGACCCAGGAGGTGGTGCCCTTCCCTCCTCGGGCAGAGACAGGGAGACAGCGCTGGCACCACCCAGCCCGGCCCGGCCCCGAACCCTGTCCCCAACAACCCCCATCCACCTCCGGAGAGTGGCTCAACCTTAACATCAGCAGCATATCCACCTGTACTGTTTGTTTACTTGGCATGAGCACAATTCTATATACCGGGAAGTTCTTCATATCTCCCTCCACAGCATGAGCTGTGCCTTAACACAGCAACCTGACATTATTGTGCATAGGTCTACATATGGATAATTACAGTCTTTACATTTCAACACAGTAATTATGTGTTTTAGTTTCAGTAAAATAGCAGAATTTACTGGATCTATTGACTCTGTGTTTATGTGTGTGGAGTTATAGTGATTTCCTTATCCTTTGTCTATGTATTTAAAGCATGATTGTGCATGTAAGCAGATTTGTCCACATAAGCATCTGGAAAAAATGAAAGTAAAGGGGACACTGAGGTAACAACATCACAACATTCCTGCAAGAAGTCTTGCATGGTTTCGGCATAGATTCTCACTATATGCTATTCTGATCCTTTCTGTGTTCAGCTGAGGAGTGCATATTCAATCCCCACATGGCCCTCAGTGTGCCATTGCTCCACCACCTCTTCCAATAATACTATAAGATGTGTTTGTGCTTGCATGTTTTTCATGTGTGATGTAAAGAACATTTATCTTATGAGATCATTTTATATATTCACATTTTCCGTTGTTGTAGTTTAACTGATTTTACAGTTAGAATGAAAATTGTTTCTGTTTATGTCTGTACATTTATAGTAAGTTCAGAAAACAAACTAGAAAGAAAAAAATGAATGTAAGGGTGGGTAATAAAGGGAATTATCAAATCTTTATCTAAGAAATTTAGTAAAAGATAGTTGGAAAAGAAGATTTCATTTAAGTTGGTCAACTGTTACTAAACAGTGAATTGATCATCCTGCGGATTTGAAAATTACACTGATTACCATTAACATGAAGCTTTGTGCTAAAGTGTATTTCAACAATATAGGTAATTTACTTTAAGTTTTGTGAAAGGGAGCAATGGCAAACAAATAAACGGTAGTAAGAAGGATCACTGTAAAGCACAAATGGTCAGAGGCCGTCAGTGTGGATTGTCATAATTTACGCACAAGAGGTTTTGTTCAGATCTTTTACCATATTCTACTACATTCACTTTTGGTGCTTTGCCTTGGCCAGTTATGTTGGAACTTATCCTGTTCGGCATTCACATTTTTGACACATGTAAAAACTAAGAAGAAAATGGTATTACATTTAAAACTCCGGCAGGCATGCTGCATCATGGTGTCAAGCAGAGCTGGCCTTAGCCATTTTGACACTATCCACATTTAAGAAACCTTAGTATATCATACATATGTATATATATTTTATTTTATTTTATTTTTTTAAAGGAAACACACACACACACACACACTTGTACATAGGCTCCATTCCCACTGCAGGCAAATGTGGCCCAAATCAGATTTTTTTGGGGTAAAGTGATCTGGTCAGGCTGTTTAAAGCAAGTGGTAAGGCTCAGATCTGGCCGGCATCTGACTTTTTCAAGTCACATTAGTGCTTCTTGTTCTTAAGTGTTTTTACACATTGTTTTTGTTTAGATTTATGTTGATATACAATGTGAGCAATGGAAATCAAAATCAAATTCATGGTTTGTGCACACAAATGTGGCCAATAACACTGATTCTGATCATGTAGCATTTCTGTATGGCACAATTGGGCAAATACATCTCCATGTTAGATGCAACAAAATACTGAAAAAGGAAAATGGTATTAAAAAACACATCGCACAATTCAATTTCAATCCAATCTCACTTTTTTTCACACTTATATATCAAGCAATAAAAATTTTGTGCAAAAATAGGTTTCTTTTAGATATAAGCAACTATTAATAATTGTAATTAACAATGAGCAGTATGGACAAGGCTGTGTCAAAGGGGGAGTCTGGGGCGTTGCAGCCCATCATTATTTATACAGTTTTTCATTGATAATTCTTTTTTTGCGCATTTGTATACATAGTTTTTCATAGAATATTATTTTTGCACATTGGTTTACATAATTTGCCATTGTTTTTTTGTTTTGTTTGTTTTTTTATAGAATTCCTTGAGTTGGAAACAAAAGGATGCAATTTTGTTTGATTTATTTTCATTATATTGATTTTATGCCGTGCACAATGGCACATTTTGATGATACACTGGATAAATGTCATAACCAAAGGCTATGTCATATGCAGAAGGACTCCTATAATGGAAATCAGCTCTTTTATTTAACCAGATTCCCTTTTATGAGATGAAAAACACATTTGGCACATCTGGCTAAATTGTACCAAAATCCTAGTTCCACCTGGCACATTGCCCACTAAAACTTGTGTGGCACAAATTGCTTCAACCGATTCAGTCCAAATTGTCTGTAGTTATATTCAAGATGTTGATGAATAAAACTTGACGCTTCTCTTAGGTTTTCAAAAGGATTTTCAAGGTGTTTTGAAATGTCCATTTAATAAAAGATTTTCGCGAGGCTCAAAATTGTTTATTTGTTCTTTGTTTAATTACAAATAAATCAGACATAATTACAGCTGAAAAGTGTTTCTACTCCCACCACAATAATATTTTATGTCTTTATACAGGAACCAAAAGTTTGCATTTAGACTTTATAACTTTAGAGTTGCACTTGATTTATTTCAGGTATGTAATTTCAGGCAGAAATTGCTTCTAAAACCCTGTGGGCTTAAGAGGTTAGGGACCAAGGTTTGTCTTAAGTAATGTAGACTTTGGTCAAATTAGTTTCAAACTACTTAAAACAACAATTTAGTTCACAATGCAAATAAAAATGGTAAATAAAACATTATTTAAATAAAATGATATTTTAAAGAATGATTTGCAGAATCAGCACTGTTGCCTTGCAGCAAGAAGCTCCTGGATTCAACTTCCGGCCAGGGGTCTTTCTGCATGGAGTTTGCATGTTCTCCCTGTGCATGTGTGGGTTCTCTCTGGGTAATACGGATTCCTTCCACTGTCCAAAAACATGACTGTTAGGTTAATTGGTCTCTCTACATTGCCCTGGTTGTATGAGTGCAGCATAGCACTCATACAACCTTTCCTGGGTCTTCGTGAGAGCTGCTTCAGGGTTATCAATATGCATAAGATGCCTCCTTTTCACACCTTTAGCTGATGTTTCACAGCCATTTTGTGATCCTGCTCCTCACTTGCTGATACTTCTTGCACTTGGGTTACATTCACAAATGAAGACACCATGCTCTGAAGCTTTCTAGACAGTAGTCAAATTTGCTGAGGACTGTATTCACCAAATCTTCATGTGCTAGATACTTGGCAATGTCAAACATTGTGTGACTGTGAATTTGGCAACGTGAGCTGGTAACATTTGTTGAGGCATAGTCGCAGAGGTGCTGGATTAGGGAAGCCTAGATGAGTGAGGCCCTATCACTATCATCATGTGGCTAAAAGATGATGACTTGGTGAGAGTAGCTGCGCATAAGCCTTTGAAAGTGTTTAGCTGTTAACAGTCTCTAACATGTCAAATTGTTTGGTGTTCTAGCTGGCTCATATGTGGCACAGGTGTATGGCATTTTTACTCTAGGAAAACTGTCATTTGGGCATGGTGTGCGGCATTTTTCTTATTGCTTTGCTTGCCCTTCGATATATTCCAACGTGTGTTCTGCTAGTTATATATATATAATGGTACATTTCTCCTTTGTACAGCTGGAAAATGGCAACTGTTGCACTCAGCTGCTTCCAGTATGTCCACTTCTGCATCGCCAGCTGCTGCTTCTCGCTGCAAACTCAGTGATTCCAGCCCCATTTCTAATTTGAGTTTGTTATGCTTGAGCTGCACCTCTTGCTCAGCATAAGGTGCACATACACATGCTGCTTCTGCTGATCTGTGATGCAGACAAGATTATGCTTCATGTTCTGATTTGACAGGCATTGTCATGATTTTCCATAATGATTCCAGATTGAGTTCCAGCTGAATCTTCTGCCTTGTCACTGTAATAGTCTTCTTCTGGTGCCCAATACCAAAACCATCAGCCAAACTCCATTTCACAAGAGTTAATTACTTCCTCCTTTTTTCCATGTGAAATGGAGTGCATTAAAAAAAGGAGAGGGCTACATCCACTACCACATTAAAAAATGTGGTTTCCATTCTTCTAGGTCTATCATCAATAGGCTTGTCTAGAGACTCATAACTAAAATGCTTCTTTGTGGTTTTCAGTCACTTTGTTTGAAAACTGCTTCCACATTCCTCTTCTCACACATCTCTTTTGTGTTTCTCTGTGCATCAGAAAATCTAGTGGGTTTTTGTAGAGCGTGATGGATTCTCAGTTTTTTCTCTTTTGCAAGCTGTCACATCTAGCTGCATGTAGGGTGACTGCGTGAGTCTATTCATGTGCTGGATGTTGTTCAAGATGCCATGCCATATGACTGTCCAAAAAAAAACTGGTAGGATTCGACCTCTTCAGCAAAAAAACTGGCACCTCACTGCCTGGATACTTTTTTTTCTGCTTCCCCACCTGTTCTCACTATGATTTCAGGGTGGTTTTGACATGTTTCAAGAGGATATCCCATCTATGAATGGAGGCTGATAAATGTTTTAATAATTTAGTAAATATCTAAAGTAGCTGATGGCATCAGGTGAGCTCTTAGCAGCATCAACTACGACCAAATTTCAAGTGTGGGCATCATATAGTACAAAAAAGGCATTCTGTTGAAGCAGCTTTGCCTGGGCACTCGTTAAACTCAGTGCACCCCCTTATGGATCCTCAGCACCCTTAGCAGTTGCCTAAACTGCCTTTGCTCTGGTGTCAAGATACCTTAACGCTTTATGGTTTCTTTTTCAACTGGTTTCACAAAACTGTGACATGTTCAGCTAATCCTGCTTAAAGTCCTCCTAAAATGATCCTCTCCCTCCAGTTATTCCTGCATACATTGACAGAGCACATAATTACTTCTGGTTAACATGCATTTGTAGGTAAGACTGTGCTTAGTCAAAAAAGAGGCTTAGGTTTAGCCTAACACTAAAAAGAATTGCAACATGAAGCATCCTGGTTTAGGGCGAAGTATTGGGACAATAAGGGATTTACAGTTCTCAGCTAGCCTTGGACAATCATTTCTGGGATACTAGAGACAAGCACAATTTTCTTTTTCCTGGTCATGGATCAGTTCTTTATCCTATAAGGATAGTCGTGGGTGCATTTCAGTTTACCCAACCAGCAATTATTTGTTTTGTTGACTTAATAAATTCTTACAATTGTTTACCTCATCCAGTAGGACCCACGACTGTGAGCCATTTAGTTCCTGTACAACCATAGGTGTATAGTGTAAAAGTGGTTATCATTGCTATAGGTAATCTACATTGTATGAGTATTATGCCCCTTTTCCACTGGCTCCATTTAAGCCCCACTAGGTTAAGGTTAGTTTGTGCTGTTGCTTTTTTTTAGCCTGATTGGCATTCTTCTGAGATTCAATGAAGACAGGCGCGGAGGGAGTAATGCTGCGGATGCAGTGAATGTTGTGAGAAGGACAGTAGATATCTGCAGGAGATTCATGGCCTTGCAGTGCTTTTAGCTGGAGGAAACGAGGTGGCTCAGACGTCGTGGGGTAAGCGAACTCTAATGCTTTTATTCCAACTAGACACATGGAAATGACTACGGTGTCCTCATGATAGTGGTGAGTGAGGGTAATGCCATAAAAGTGATGTTGCAGATGATTTTTCAGTAACAGCTATAAATAAAGTAACTGAGATTTTCACATCCCTACAGTTCTCAGTATTTGTCTGCTTCATCACACTCAAGGCCAAGTTTGTGCAATAACAATTCTGCAGGCCACACAATGTCTTATACTAACACAGGTTATACATTTTACTTCCCACACTGGTTATGAACATAATAATAATGCACACACATAATATATTTCTACACTTACCCCCTTTTGAAGTCACCTAAAGACTTCACCACTATTTGAAGATGCTTAATAAAAGATTTTAACAATCATTACAACCTGTGGAGCAGAAGGAAATGTTTGTCATCATGCTTTTTGACCCTGCCTCCAATGCCATGCCATGTGCCCAGGGACTATTGCCTGTCCGCCCTTTGTAGTCCCAAGGGTGCTTACAACTTTTTAAGTCTTGACAGGGAGTATTGACCCCTCTAACTGGAGGGTGTCTATCCGTGCATTATTTCATAGTCTATCCAAATATGCCTTTGTAATATTCTACCATCCTTCTGTTCCCTAGACAGTAATACATATCAGGCACCCTGTAAATTACTCTTACGGGTTA
>JAHUTJ010035781.1:0-10517 GCA_036250325.1 Characodon lateralis
CAAAGTTCTACACAAAAGGGTAAAATATCTAACTAAACAAAATAAAGCAAAACAGCAGTGGGTGTGTATGGAATCAACCAGCAGTTATGGCAAAAGTGATAATATGACAAGGGAATATGGTGTTGAATGAAGCTTTGGGAGCGCAGCCAGCCAGAAAGTGTAGCTCAGTAAGATGCACACTCATAAACCTTCCCCCCCCAGCAAGGTTGTAAACCCTGAGGAGAAGGGATAATAAAACTTTTGGCAGCAAGCCAGTAAGCAGGAAAGTTGAAGACAAAGAAAATGGTTGATTTTCACCATAAGGTTATTATAGCAGTCCAGTTTCACAGTGCACCTGCTCTCAGGTGTTCGCACAGTAAAAGCACAATCTTGCGAGACTTGGCGGCCTCAGAAAACAACAGTAATCACGTTTCAAAAGAACAATGGCATGCACATACAATTCAAAACACATTAGACTCTAAGTGGCGATTCTACATCGCACTAAATCTCCTCTACCCTGCCCAAGCTATTCCTAATAAAGAAATAAAAATAAAAGGTGGATTTTACTTTTTGAAGTCTTTCTTCTGGGGCAGCGAGTGAGAGAAAAAAAAGGGGGGGTGAAGAGTTCTACGCGTCCGCAGATACTCCAAGAAAATGGTCAATCTCCGTCTTTTGGCCTCCTTGGCGAAAAGGAAACAATATGATCTGACCGTCAGCAGTCAACTAGTACCACGCAAGAAGAGAAAGTTGCGTCTCCTTGAAACTCCGTAGTTTTTGGTTACGTGTTAAACTCACGTCTTCGATCGGCAAAGGAAATTTCTGGCCTTCTCATTCCAGAAACCTCTTTCATGAATTTCTTCGTTGGCCAACGAAGGAGAATAAATGAAAAATCCACGTGGGACCTCTTCTTCTCCAGAGAGAGATGCTTCAGGTGTTGGTCCGGTATTCAACTTGAAAGCCAAGCTTTAAAGGGGTCCACCTTCATTTATGCTTTCCGTGATGTCAGACTTGGGACGCCCCGTCATGTCAGCCGCGGTGGTCGCTGGGATTCGTAGTAGCGGGCTATCCTGGGATACAAAATGGCTGATGACGCCAAACGGCCTGGTAGCATCCAGCAACGTGCAAATGGTCCAATATTCAGCAAACCAGTGGTCCAACACTGGTAAGAATAGAATCCTGAAAAATCTAAAAATCTATGAATCCTTCTAAGCTGGGTCACTGGTATAAAAAATTTTTTACACCAAACTTTCAAATACTAATAGTGTTTGGCTTTCACTGGTATGAAATGGTTGTAATACAATCCTTCTAGGAAATCTAAAAATCTATGAATTATTCTAAGCAATCTAAAATTCTCTGAAGACGCACTTAGGTAAAAAGAGGATAAGAATAAAGACCACATTAGGTAAGAGGAGGGGGAAAAAAATCATATTTCACACTTTATCCTTAGCAGGATATAGTTTGAGATATGAAAAAAACCTCAGCACAAATAAGCAACACATATACAAGACAACATATTGCCGGGATACAGTGAAGGCTGTATGTCAAGGATGCGTATGTTTATACGAGCATGTGCGTGTATGCGTGTGAGTATGTGCAAAGTAAGTCCATGACGCACTGCCACAGAGGCCATTGTCCTTGATGGTACGATGGAATGTTCATCAACCGGCCACACAGTTCTGAGCAGGTCCACAGATGTCCTCAGAGAATGGAAGGGACAGAGGGAGCACAGCATCGTGTTTACATAACTTCTAGGAGAAGTTCAAGATACCCAGCCATCAAGGCCCTGCAGGGGAGCCAGATTCAGGAAAACAACAATTATTTTGCAAAAACACCTGACAAAGTACTGGTTTTGCACATCCAGAGGCTGAAAATTTAAGTCATTTTTCTCTGAAAAATAGCTCTAGTTCAATCTGATTGGATAGATGGTGTGTGTTAACAGCTGTTTTCAAGTCTTGCCAAAGATCTCAAATGGATATAGGTTTGGACTTTGACTTGGTCACTGTTGGGATTATGATTATTAATTAATTAATATTTATCAAGAATTATAATTAAAAATCATAATTTAATTTTGAATTAATTTCTTAAACAAAATCCTCATTTATGAATTGAAACCAGAGTTGTCCTCTGGTGTTGTAATTATGACTCAAGACCTTTGATAGTTACAATTATTAAATGTCACTGTTTAGTAAACTGTTTCTGCCAAAATGTGGGGAACTTTAATCTTATTTTGACTGACAAATCACTCTTGCACAAAATAAACACAAAACACCTTCTCTTTATCTATGTGAAAATTTATTAAACCAATCAGCCTGATACAATCAACCCTTCGATCCAATAATCTTCACCTACTCAAACATGCAAAGTTCTACACAAAAGGGTATTATATCTAACTAAACAAAATAAAGCAAAACAGCAGTGGGTGTGTATGGAATCAACCAGCAGTTATGGCAAAAGTGATAATATGACAAGGGAATATGGTGTTGAACGGAGTTTGAGATTGCCCCTCCCAAACTGTAACTCAGTTATACTAGGTCATAAAGCATCCCCCAACTCTGAGCAGGGGTCCGCGCACACAAAGGGTTATTAACTTTGGTGGCAAGCTAGTAAAACATGAAACTGAAGACAAAGAAAATGGTAGAATTTCACTATAAGGTTATTATAGCAGTCCAGTTCTACCGTGCACCTGCGCTCAGGTGTTCGCATGGTAAAGACACAAACTTGCGAGACACAGCGGCCTCAGAAATCAACACAGCACATCAAAGTTTCAATACAATGTTGCATGCACATACAATTCCGAAACACATCAGACTATAAGTGGCGATTCTAATCGCCCTAACAATCCTACTCTACCCTGCCCACGCTATTCCTAATAAAGAAATAAAAATAAAACGTGATTTTACTTTTTGAAGTCTTTCTTCTGGGGCAGCGAGTGAAAGAGAGAAAGGGGTTGAAGAGTTCCACGCATCCGCGGATACTCAACCAAGCAGTGCGTTTTCTTCCTTGGTGGCCTCCGTGGCAGAAAGTTAGAAAAATTATGACGGACCGTCACTAGTCGACAGGTACAAAACAAGGAGGGAAAGTTGTGTCTCCTAGAAACTCCGTGGTTTTTTGGTTACGTGTTAAACTCACGTCTTCGATCGGCAAAGTGAAATTTCTGGCCTCTTTCATGAATTTTTCGTTGGCCAACGGGGAGAAATAAATGAAAATCCACGTGGGCTTTTCTTCTCCAGAGAGAGATGCTTCAGATGTTGGTCCGGTATCCAACGTGAAAGCACTTCTTTCAAACGCTCGCCTTCCTATATTACCTCCTGTGACGTCAGACCTGGGACGGCCCCGTCATATCAGCCGCAGTGGCCGCTGGGTTTTGTAGGACAGACTATCCTGAGGTACAAAATGGCCAATGACGTTGGAAAGGCATAGTGGCGTCCAGCAACGTGCAAATGGTCCAATATTCAGCAAACAAGTGGTACATCACTGTAAAACATATACCATCTACACTTTTCCATAGTACTTCTAAATGATCAGCTATCTTGTCCGTGCAGAAGACAAGCATCCCAAAGCATGATGCTGCCAATACCATGGCTCATGTTAATTTTACAGTCAATAAGAAACTACATTTTGGCTTTTAAGTTTTCTGGCAATACATATAAACTTTTAGTTCTAGATATAACTGATTGCTGAGCTGAGATTTCTATTGTTACTCCATGAAGATCTGCCATCACTGATTGTGGCACGAGAATATATGTAATTTTACTGTTTTGGAGGGAATACATGGATTGTATCCAGCATAGATTTTTTTTTCTTTGTATTGTTTTGTTTGTATTGTTCTTTTCTTTAACTCAAGTGCCTAATATAAACAATGAATGTATTATTACCAAACTAAAGGTGCTTGGATGTTCAAAAAAGGTTTGAGCAGCTTACTTCTTTCTGGGGACTGTGGCAGTTGTTGAGGTGCTGTCATGATCACCTTGTTTTGTACCGTTGAGAAGGTTACCGCAGGGAGATCCTATTCATGTTTAATTCAGAGAATAACATGTAAAGGCATGATCTGCTTTGACAGTTGGTGGACAAATAACCCAAACATTCAGGTCGGTGGTTTACTCTTTTTGCTCCACCTGAGCATTCATGCCCAGAGCAGCTTTCACTTTCCTCACCCATCCATTCATTCTTCTCAGTGGTCGCTGCAGTGCCTCAGGAAGTGAGATGTGTTATTCTGAGTTAACTCTAGCTTCCTTTGGAGGAGTATGGTTGTCTGATTTTATATAAGATCTTGCAAAGTTGTTCAGGGAAACAAAATTATTTTTTGCTCAACATTTTGTTGATTAGTTGTGACAGTTCTTCAGTTTTACAAGCCTATCACCACAGTTTATTACAGAGTAACTGTCTAGATTTGCAGGTAACTGAGGTAGAACCTCAGAGAATAAGGTCTGAGGAACATGGACGTGTCTGAACTGCTGTCTTTTAAGGCTCATTAAAGCCTGCTGGTGCATGGCCACCTACAGTCACTCTTGCAGACAAGAGGGTAGGCAGACAGCTAAGGTAGCTGGTAAGAAGATGAGTAAGCACGCAAGCAAGCATGAGCAAAGTGCAAGAGGCTCCTGACAGTGAATGGTAAGCCACCTTTGCTCTTTTCGAAACCCAGATGCCTGATTAATGAGTACAACGTCTGCTGGATGACTAAGATGCTTAGTGTAGGTAAATCAGGATTAGAAAAAGAGAGACAAAAAGAAGGTAAAGTGAAACAAGACAGCTAATCATTCACTGACCTTAAATCTTGTGATTCTATTTCATAAAGCTCTTTCTCAGTTTATTTGAACAAAGAGTCGCTTTTTCTTTATGTAATGATCGATCACAGGCACAAAATTGCACCAATCTGATGAATTATATAGGGAATATAAATCTCATTTAATTTAATAATGAAGCTTTTAAACAAGCTATCCTGGGTTACTTAGTCAGGTATACAAAGCCTCTCAAAAGTGTACACACCCCAGATAAATGCTTGATTTTTGTGAGTAATAAATTATCTATTTTAGTTCTTTACTGAGATGTGTGTCCTATTCAATTCAAGTGTAAAAATCAAACAATTTTGTAAAAAAGTAAAATAAAATCTGCAATAATCTTGTTACCTGTGTGTCCACCTATCTCCTTTCAGAAAAGTAAATTGAACACAGTTATTTCTCTACATACTGTAGATCTTTGAACAAGACCATTCATATAGAGAAGAGATTTACCGATGATAATTTTATGGATGATTTCCCATCTTAGGATTTTGTAAAATTTTCACCTGCCCGTTTTAGTCGATTCCGTTCTTTATTGACTATAAGAGGACATAAGAAAGCATTAAAAATGTGTTTCTCTAGCTTTATTATCATGAACTGCATTTTTTTTATATTAGGGGCAGAGGTGACATTTCTCAGCATTTGTGAGACACCAGGTAATACAAAACAGGGTTTTAGCAATATTTTAAAACTTAGTCAAAATTATTTCAGAGCTGACAATTTCAGGCTGAAGTCACCGAGGTGGTTAAAAAGCTTTGCGGTGGCAGGGCTTTGGGGGTGGATTAGATCCACCCTGACTACCTCAAGTCTTTGGATGTTGTGGGGTTGTCATGGTTGACGCGCCTCTTCAAGATTGCGTGGGAGTCAGGGACAGTGCCCCTGGACTGGAAAACTGGGGTGGCGGTCCCCCTTCATAAGAAGGGTGACCGGAGGGTGTGTTCCAACTACAGGGGGATCACACTCCTCAGCCTCCCTGGTAAGGCCTACACCAGGGTATTGGAGAGGAGAGTCCGGCCCGATAGTCGATCCTCGGCTTCAGTAGGAGCAGTGTGGTTTCCGTCCCCGCCATGGAACTCTGGACCAGCTCTATACCCTCTGCAGTGTACTCGAGGGTTCATGGGAGTTTGCCCAAACGGTCCACATGTGTTTTGAGGACCTGGAGAAGGCATTCGACTGTGTCCCTCATGATGCCCTGTGGGAGGTGCTCCAGGAGTATGGAATCGGGGGCCCTTTATTAGGGGCCATCCGGTCTCTGTACAAGCCGAGCACCAGTTTGGTCTGCATTGCCGGCACTAAGTCGGACCTGTTCCTGGTGCATGTTGGACTCCGGCAGGGCTGCCATTTGTCACCGGTCCGGTTCAAAACTTTCATGGAAAGGACTTCTAGGTGCAGCCAAGGGCCAGAGGGGGTCTGGTTTGGGGACCACAGGATTTCATCTCATCTTTTGCAGATGACGTGGTCCTGCTGGCCCCCTCTAGCCAAGACCTACAGCATGCGCTGGGGCGGTTCGCAGCCGAGTGTGAAGTGGCTGCGATGAAAATCAGCTCCTCCAAGTCCAAGGCCATGGTTCTCGACCCGAAAAGTGTGGCTTGTCCTCTTCAGGTTGGAGGGAAGTTTAAGTATCTCGGGGTCTTGTTCACGAGTGAGGGGTGAATGGAGTGGGAGATCGACAGATGGATCAGTGCGGCTGCCGCAGTAATGGGGTCACTGTGCCGGTCCGTTGTGGTGAAGAGAGAGCTGAACCAAAAAGCGAAGCTCTCGATTTACCGGTCGATCTACGTTCCTACCCTCACCTATGGCCATGAACTTTGGGTCATGACCGAAAGAACGAGATCCCGGATACAAGCGGCTGAAATGAGCTTCCTCTGTAGGGTGGCCGGGCACTCCCTTAGAGAGAGGGTGAGGAGCTCGGCCATCCGGGAGGGGCTTGGAGTAGAGCCACTGCTCCTCCACATCGAGAGGAGCTAGTTGAGGTGGCTCGGGCATCTATACCGGATGCCTCCTGGATGCCTTCCTCNGAGCCGCTGCTCCTCCACATCGAGAGGAGCCAGTTGAGGTGGCTCGGGCATCTATACCGGATGCCTCCTGGACGCCTTCCTCGGGAGGTGTTCCAGGCACGTCCCACCGGAAGGAGGCCCAGGACACAGCCCAGGACACGCTGGAGGGACTATGTCTCTCGGCTGGCCTGGGAACGCCTTGGGCTCCCCCCGGAGGAGCTGGAGGAGGTGTCTGGGGAGAGGGACGTCTGGGTGTCTCTACTGAGTCTGCTGCCCCCGCGACCCAGTCCTGGATAAAGCGGAAGACGACAAGTACAAGTACTTTTTGCTATAAAACATGTTAACTATGTCCTAATTCAAATGGCAATTGAAATGGGGTGTTTTCATTTTTGCTCATTACAAGTTCAGATATGATTTACAAGCCTTCAAATCATAATTCTGGGTCATCATTATTGTAATACTAAGATGGTCTGATTTTAAAATTAAGATGATAACAGTATCAGTGATCCATAGAAAAGGCATGAATACATTTTGTGCAATGTACAAAGCACAGCATTACCTACCTGAGTAAAACATAAAACGTCAGATTGCTAAATCAAGATTATTCAATCAAAAAAAAACATTTTGTTGTTGCTTCAGAAACGCCCAGACAACATTACTGGAATCAAATTCAGACCCTTCCTGATCAGCTGATGATCTACTTGGTCTGGAAGTGACATATCTCTTGAAATGAACGTGGGCATCCAGGGATGGTCCTGTTGCACAATCCCCCTCTGCCCCCAACACGCCAAAATCACAAACTCCATGACAATGAGATCAGCAGAAGGGAATATTTGAGAAAAGTGGTGGGGGGGGTTAGACGGTAGGGGAGTCTGTCTCTGTGCATTTGTGTGTCTGTATGCTTATGGCTGTCTTACTGTGTCATTAATATTGGCCACTTGGATCTTGGCAGCTCTCAGGCTGGGTGGAGGATCGTGAGTTTGTCTTGGCAAGATGCATCAGGCAGGCAGAAGTCCACCTAAGGGAGCAGCCACAGATCAGACAGAAGCAGAAGATGACTGAGCAAAGCTGGCACCAAGGAACCTCACTAGGGTGATCACAGCCTGCATTTTCTGAATATGTGAAGATGGGAGAACAGGCTCCACTAAACAAGTGATACATGGGCATATTGCTCAATGGTTCTGCATATTTTGTACTAAAGTTGCTCAATTATGGAATAAATAAAACACGATTATTTCGGTCAATATTGAAATCAGGATTATTTCAAACAATAATGATGAAGTTTTGAAAAAAAAGGGTGAAACTCAGACACACTGTTAAATTTGCTACTTTTTCATTTGCAATGTTTTGGTCACAGACCATCATCTGGCAAACACATTCAAATCGTTGAAATACTGCCTTAAATAGGAAGTGATTCTAAGTGTCTAACTGATAACATCCAACTGTGGACTTATGGTAATTAAAGAGTTCCTTAATTACAACCATCTATTAAAAAAAACAGATAAAAATTTACTTTTTGTTGGCCACAAGTTTTTACCCTACTTCACTTTAAATGACCTTTCTATTATCCAGTTTTATTGTTTGAGAAGGATTTGCTACTGAACAAATGATTTTATAGGAAAGGCTAAGAAAATGAAAAATAGATTTAAACAGTGAGGTTACCCATCTTCATGGCTTACGATAGCTTAGGAATTGGCTTCCAAGAAAGATTGTTCAGATTTTCTAAAAATATAAGGAAATAGAGAAAATTTACCATCACATGTAGTACTCAGGTTTCAGTATATTCTGCCACCAATAGGCCCAATTTTATAAAGAATTGGCATATATTAAAATGATCCTAAAATCTGATCCCTTCTTTATTTCTAAATAAAAGAGTAAAAAACATTAAAGACAATCTTGTTTGAGCACATTTTCAGTGTAACAAGAAATCTGGTTAAGAAATGCAAACTTGTTTCCATGTTTTATTTGGCAATAACTGTTTTGGTAATTGTGCACAGTGCAACAATACTATGAAAACAGAATATTTATTCCATCCTCATACAGGTAAATAATTTGCAGTTAATAGTGTTATTACTTGTGCATCTACAGATGTGAAATATGTGATTTGTGGCCCTTGTGGGCTTGCATATGTTGGGGAAACTACAAGAAAACTTAAACCTTTCTATCAGCACCAAACTAAAGGATTTTGTCACATTTTTTAACAAGTCTGTATTGAATTTGATAATGTATTATTTTAACTCTACAGACTGTTCAAACCTCAACTGGATCATTCCACATTAAACAAAGTTTCTTCAAAACTATTCTATTTAGGAAAGCACAAGATGGAAAAATTACCTGTGCATTTTTACCATTGGGCCCACTTTAAGGTATAAAACATTATATAGCAGTATACAGAATTATCCTGCATCATCCAGTGCAGGATGATTCTGAATCCAGATTATCTGCAAAGTATGTGATTTGTGAAACATTTATTCTGTTTGTAAAAGCAAAAAAATGGAAATTATTTGTTTATATAAATATTGGGCTATGATAAAGAGTGTGCGCAACAGCTGCCTGGGTTCGCACGCACATATACTGGCAAGTCAGCGCCAGCTTTCGCCTTGACGAAGAATGGAAAAACGTAGCATACAATTTTCATTCACCATTGAATATAGCCCATATTACCGATGTCAGTAGAGTTGGATGGATACACTTTAATGGAACCTGCTTCTCAGTGTGCTTTTTTGTATCTTAACAATAAACTCAAAAAATAATTCTAATTAAGACCTGGCTTCTTTTTTTGTCCTTAAATTTTGCACTATACTTGTTTTTTTGCCTCATATATAATTTTCTTTGTAAAGGTATCCTGTCGCGGGATTTCGACATACCATATGGAGCAGATGACTGCTTACATGTGCCAAGACAGTTTTGCTCTACAAAAAGGACATCTTAAGACAGAATCCTAATTGCGTAATTAACTTTCAAAATTCTGGATTCAATTCTGCATCAAAGTAGGTAGGCCACATTGATGTTATAGCCCCAAGGTCAAAGAGGCACAGAGTAAGACGCAGCTCATTGAGACCCCTCTGACCCAACCAAACCACCACCCCCAGCCATGCAGACCAAGCCCAGGAACCGGTCCCCCCACGCCTTCCCTAAAGCCCCCAAGGCCCATCATCCCACACCTCAAGACCCTATTGCTGTGTGGTGTTACATATTCAATTCAATTCAATTCAATTCAATTCAAAAATGCTTTATTAATCCCAAAGGAAAATTAAATGTTATATCTCACTATGTAGGTTTCTTCAAAGAGCCATTGGAGAAGCGGATTGAGGTGGGCAGGAAGGATCTCCTGTAGTGCTCCGTCTTACAGCAGATCAGAAGAAGCCTCTGACTGAAGACACTCTGTTGTTGTACAACAGTCTCATGAAGATGATACTCAGGGTTCTCCATAATGTTCTTCATTTTATGAAGAATCCTTCTTTGCACAATGATCTCCAGAGGTTCCAGAGGAGTCCCCAGAACAGAGCCAGCCTTCTTTATCAGCTTGTTGAGCTTTTTTAAGACCCTGGCTCTGATGCTGCTACCCCAGCAGATGATGGCAGAATAGATCACACTCTCCACAACAGACTTATAGAAGATATGCAGCATCTTGCTGCAAACACCGTAGGACCTGAGCTTCCTCAAGAAGTACAGTCTGCTCTGTCCCTTCTTGTAGATGGCTTCACAGTTGCATCTCCACTCCAGTCTGTTGTCCAGGTGAACACCGAGGTATGTATACTCC
>JAHUTJ010035782.1:0-10513 GCA_036250325.1 Characodon lateralis
TCACACTCTGCTCTTACTGGTGCAATGTGCAATCAATGAAGACTGGCTACCAGGCTGGTCCAATTTAGCCATGAAACCTCCCACACTAAAATGACAAGTGTTTCAGTTTCATTGTCCAACCCCTGTAATTCCACATGTGTTAATTCATAGTTTTGATGCCTTCAGTGTGAAGCTACAATATTCATAGTCATGAAAATAAAGAAAACTCTTTGAATGAGAAGGTGTGTCCAAACTTTTGGACTGTACTGTACCTGATAAAGACCATGAAGTTAAGTGTAGAGAAAGGGACAGGGATTGGCTGCGGCTAGCAGGTACTGGAAGGAGGAGCCCTAGCTAAACGGGAGAAAATGATGAAAATGCGTGAAATGAAAGTCTAATGTAGAATAGTGAAGGCCAACCACCACCAGTTAAGGAGAGGAGTTCTTACCAGAGAACTGAGAGAACATTGAGCAGCTAGAACAGAGTGGAAATGTGGATGAACATAGGAAAAGAAGGATGAAGAAGACCAACTGCCTAATTGCTGGAGACCTTGGGCAGCTGCAGAAATGGCTTCTCCTATTCTGAACGAAGGACCTGATAACTGACTTGGGAAAATGTTTGGCGATGCCTTTAAGGAGGAGTTTAATAGAATGATTTGAAGATAGCCTGGGAGCTGTTTCTGAGAGGGTTGCTTAGAGAAAAAAATCATGCCTGCTAGAAGGCTCCGAATGTAGGGGAGCTTGAAGCGGCGGTGTTCAAAACAGTTGGTTAAGAAAGCTGAGACTGTGGTGACGAGGACCGGATAAAGGAGTGTATTATGAGCAAAGCAGAATTTAGTGAAGGTTCGCCAGGCAAATGAATAGGATTTGAAAGTGGAGGGGGCTAAACCTGAGATGCAGTAATATTTAGCTGACTGGAGCAGTGAACGAAGAGATGGATCTAATCCAGCTTCAGGTCTTTGAGAGGAGGTATGGGAGTGGGATGAGTGTTGGCTGACGGGCAGAGCCTGAGGAAAACCTGGAATTTGGAGTGAGATAGAGCATCGGCAACTGAATTAGAAATAATAAAATTATTTGTGGCAGCTTGCCAAGTGATACGGCGAAGGTAGGGCATTATGGCTTTTGAAGCCGAAGATTCTAGCTGAGGGAAGGAGGCTGGTAAAGTGCCGGCAAACCATTGCCCCCTGTAAAAACCTCCCAAAACCCACGGACAGGGGCGCATCCGTGAAAAACTGAAATGAATCAGCCGAATGGATGACATCATCATGAAAGAAGGATAAGCCGTTCCAATCCCTGAAGAGACTGGACCAGAAACCCAGGTACAAACTGTAGCCATCATCTAAAGTCACAGGGTTGAACAAGGAGGCGATGGAGTTGGCGAGATCCAGCAAGCACAAGACAAACGAGCGGGCCTGAGGAATAATGCGCATAGCAAAATTAAGGTGGCCCAGCAGAGACAGGAAGTGGTGCTTGGAAAAGGCAGCAGAAGAGACAAAGGACTGGGAGACTTCCCGAATGCGGGACAGCTTGTCCTCAGGCAGAGAGGTGACCATGGCTTTAGAGTCTAGCGAAATAGCGAGGAACTCAAGCTTTTTGCCTAACATCCTAACATCTTTTCAGCGGACAGAGGAACACCAACTTGCTGAAACAGCTTGATGAGCCGTGGGAGAGAGGGGCCGGGGAAGGAGGAGGGGAGGGGGGGGGGGCAGGGTTGATGAGTAGTAAGTCATTGAGGAGGTGGAGGACGGAAGCAACCTAACTATGTTAAGAAGGATCCAGCAGAGCGCCTCGGATAGCTTGTTGAACAAGCAGGGATTACTCCTACAACTGAAGATAAGCCTCACCGCGAAATAGAAATGGTGAACCCATTTGACGCCTAGCAGGTACCATTGGGAGGGAAGAACCGGCATTACTTTAAAAGCATCTGTAATGTCGGCCTTCGCGAGCCAAGCACCGCGCCCCACAGCCTTAATGAGAGCAATGGCGGGAACAGAAGGTGCTGACATAGCAGCGCTGGCAGCGAAGCATTAGAGACGCTGGGTTGAGCAGGCAGATCGAGACCTGAAGGACATCCATCTATACGAGGAAATCGGGAGGAACTGCCAGAGACGTAGGGGACGAGGCAGCCTGAGGTGTGGGGGGATTGACGGAAGGACTTGCCACTGTGGAGGACTGGACGGGAAGGGCAGCAGGAGCTGGTGGGGAAGCTGGGCAACCCTGGCAACGCTTGGCTGGAGGATGGGCAGATTTCTTGAGGCGCTTTCCGGAGGAGACAGGAGGCGGGGGAGGTGGGGACAGAGGAGATCGAGGGCGGGGCAGTAGCACAGCGAGCTGAGCAGCGTCTAGGTCGGAACCCGGGCAAATGCCAGCCACCTCGAGCTGAGAAGCAGAAGAAGGGTGATCGGGGCAGGAGGCCAAATGAAGACTCCTGCAGGCTGAAGAGGATGAAGGGGGCGAGGACCTGCGTCAAGGAGATGAGCAGGACCAGAAAAGATGTCGGACTCATAGTCGAACATAGTGGCAACTGAAGAGCTCAGCTGGTGGGTGAGAAGATCCATTTCCAAAGGTCCTTAAAAGCAGAGCGTCAGAGGGTGATTGGCTGAAGAGACATGCAGATTTGACACTAATTCGATGGAGGAAATACGCATGGAAAAGTCATTGGCCAGAGCATGGAGGTGAGTCTTTCAGTCTGAACTTTCGTCAAAACTCCATTTCATTCAGCCAGCTTATGTAAATTTGTGAATATGTGACTATATATAGCATTTCTTTAAACTTAAAAGAGATTATGTCTCCCCATGGACTAAGGGTGCATTTGTAGGTAAGATTCAGCATTATGTGTCAACATAAAGTGATACATTTTTTAAAGATTTGTATTTAAATGAAAGAAAAAGAATAGGAAAAGGCTCAGTGACTTTCTTTAATTTGAATACATTCTTGTCACTGTTTTGTATAAAATATTTAATCTTATGGAAATATAAAATGAGTAAGATTTGCATAATTGTTCACTGTTTTTGCTCTTATTCATGCTTGTCTTCTGGTGTCTATGATATAGCAAATACTCATCATAGATTTGCCTAAAGAAATGAACCATTGAGAAAGAGTGACATGTAATATACTTGTCTTTGTTAAATGCAAATACCTCGCAGTCATCCTTCCACCCAATCCTTACAAAAAAACCTAACATTATGTCGTGTCAATTTTGTCTTTGGTCGCATTTCAGTTTGCAACAGCCTTACCGAGTAACACAGCAGAAAGAAAATCAGAAAGAAATTATGCTGAAAGGGTGGGTAATCTTTTTGCAACTGATTTATAAAAATAAATATTATTCACAGGAATTGCATGATAAAAATCATTCTAACATTTCTTATGTTCAAACAAGCTTCTAGAACTGAAAAATTCGAGAAAATATGATTATTTGTGTTGCTCAGAGAATGCTTGTAATGGTACATTTATTAACATAATTATGTATATGTATATTTTAACTTTTAGAATGAGAATTAGCAAGTGCAACTTTCTATTTATTGCTAGGTAACAAACAGCAAGTCATAAGACGCTCGGTGCTCTACCCCCAAATAACGCATATTTTACATTTATTAGTAATGCATCATGGCAAGATTTTTTTTACAAGAAAATTATAATTTTTTTGAGTAACCTACAAAAATTTTACATTCTTTCTTGTTTTATGTTTTTAGAAAACATTCTGCCTTGCTGTTATTTAATTTTTAATGTATCTCTATTTTCCGTTTTCATTCTCTATGTAAATTTGACCCCAAGCACTAAATTCTTATATGATGCCACATACATTAGATTTATTTTTCTCCAATCTAATTGCATTGCTCTTTTTTGGAGGTTTTTACCCTTTATATATGGTGAGCTGTTTCATTCAAAATTAAATAAATAAATAATTACTGCTATTGATAAATTATTAATAAATATTCCATGAAATAAAACAAAATAATTATGTTAAAATAAATGTTCATCTTATTTTATTTAATTCATATCAAGATTTATTTAATTTACTTTATTTATTTTATAATGCAGTTTTACTTTGTGACACTTTTATATTGTAAAGCTACTTTACGAATTTCAGTGACTTTTACTTTTTAACCCCGTTTTTCATTTTAAGCTCTTTTTATTTCATGCTCTTATATTCAAATAAGGGGGCTGAGTTTTATCTGTGTGGGGGCGCTGGGACAGCAGGGCGGAGCTCAATTCGTTGCTGTGGCTGGAAGAAGCATGCCGGAGGGAGCCAGGGGATTCTGGCTCCCTTTGGCATGCTTCTTCCGGCCACAGCCACGAGCTCCCCCGGGTCCGGCTGTAAAATCCTGCCACGGCGGTTGCCGGAAGCTGTTTGTGCAATAAGTCTTCGTCATCCTTTCAGCCCGTCATACACACACACATAGTGCTATTTATTTCCCATCTCAGGTACATACAGCCACCTTATGTGATCGGTCTAACGCTGTTTATTAAATAAAAACCGATAAAGACATCATCATTTAAAAGTAACAGCCTATAATAATAATGACATCCCGTTTGCCAATAATCAGCATTGCTTTCCACAAAAACAGCAGCAACCACCATGTCTTCTAGCAGGCAGCGGCATGCTTCTGCCGACATGTCATCTTTTTGTTTATTGACTTGACCCACATGCAGAGAACACTCAGGAGACAGAGAAAAAGTTAAAGACTTTATTTTTGATGAATTGATATGATAACAGGAACTGGATGCACCCACTGTGTGGAGAGAAGACTTGGTAAGTTATGGGAAATAGTTATCAGATTTTCTTGATGAGCTCTTTCTGACTTACTGGTTGGATGGATGGAGCTTTGTATGAGAGGGAGACAAAGCGGGGTCGGATGGATGAATACTGTGCCTTCTTGAACTTGTATTCCACTACATCCTTCACACAGCATACAGGGTTAAGTTCCTTCACACAGCACACACAGTGGTGAGGTTTTTCTGGGGTTTGTTTTCTTACGGAATGACAAGTATAGGTGCCGGGCTCGGAGGTAAGTAAGTCGGAGGGTGGACAGGGTTTGCTTGGTCTTGAGCCAGAAAGGAAGAGGTTTTAGCAGTCACCAGCTGGAAATGGAATCCAGGAACTTCACTTGGAACTTGAGACGAGGAAATCAGCACAACGAAGAATCAACAGCCGTAGCCGGACTGGAGTCAAGCCTGGAGAAAATCATAGAGACGAGGCGGGTTACTAGGAATCACAAAGGAGCTCCAGAAAGCTAAGGTAGGTTTGGTCAGCACTTGTTACCACAATAGGCAAACACTCAGGCGTAGGAGTGCTGGCGAGCTGCTCTCTTATCCTCCTCCTCTCTGATGTAAAAATTGCGAGCACCTGTTCCTTCTCAGGCTGCACAGTGGCGCAGCTGGTAGTACTGTTGCCTTGCAGCAAGAAGGTCCTGGGTTTGATTCCCGGCCGTGTGTCTTTCTGCATGGAGTTTGCATGTTCTCACCGGGTACTCCGGCTTCCTCCCACAGTCCAAAGACATGCCTGTTAGGTTAATTGGTCAATCTAAATTGCCCTTAGGTGTATGAATGAGTGTGTGCATGGTTGTTTGTGTGTTGCCTTGCGATGGACTGGCGACCTGTCCAGGGTGAACCCTGCCTCTTGCCCATAGACTGCTGGAGATAGGCACCAGCTTCCCCGTGACCCACTATGGAATAAGCGGTAGAAAATGACTGACTGTTCCTTCTCACCTCCGGAGCTCAGATGGCATCCAGTGGTGAAAGAGTGTAAGCAGCAGGCAAAAAAACAAAAACAAAGATAGACTCCAAAACCCTGACACGGCCACAGCCGAGCTCGGCCCTGATGTCCCAGCAACGCCCCAAAGATAAAACTCCGCCCCCTCATTTGAATAAAAGAATGTGAAATAAAAAGACCTTAAAATGAAAAACGGGGTTAAAAAGTAAAAGTCACTGCAATATATAAAGTAGCTTTACAAAATAAAAGTGTCACAAAAAAAAACTGCATTATGAAATAAATAAATGAATATTTAAGTAAATTAAATAACTCTTGAAATTAATTCAATAAAATAAGATGAACATTTCTTTTAACATAATTATTTTGTTTTATTTCATGGGGATATTTATTTATTTCATGGAATATTTATTAATAATTTATCAATAGCAGTATTTATTTATTTAATTTTGAATNTGAAATTAATTAAATAAAATAAGATGAACATTTCTTTTAACATAATTATTTTGTTTTATTTCATGGGGATATTTATTTATTTCATGGAATATTTATTAATAATTTATCAATAGCAATATTTATTTATTTAATTTTGAATGAAAAGGCTCTCCATACTTACAGAGCAGTGTGTCACTGGAAATAAAAAAAACAAGTTTAATTGAAGTTATCTTTAATTTCTAGAATGTGTAAGGATTGTCATTGTTTCGTTTTTTTACTTGTTCATCTTTTTAAAATCTCTTAAATCACTCTCACTTTGTCATTAATATATTCCTATTTCTATCACATCTGATTCCAAATAGGAAGTAAAATATGTAATCAATTTGATGGTCATGTCATTTTCTCTTGCAGATGACGATAATCTTTTCACCATCTTTCAACGGATCCTATCCCAACCCTTCCTCCAACAGCAACGCCCTTCCCATATTCATGAGTTGCTTTCTCTCCAGACCAAGCTCCTCTGTTTTTATCGCCTACTCAATCACCAAAATCCTTCTATGTCTCCCTCTCTGGATGTTCATTTTTAACATTGCTCTCCACCAATGGCGCTCCATGTCCTTGACAAGAACAATGCGTCACTCTGACTGCTTGAACTATAACATGGTTGTTATGGACCTGATTTCTGTCATTGGGAGTATCCTCTGCTGTTACGGCCTCTATAGCATTCATTTAACCTTTCTGAATGCTGGCTGCCTTATTTTTTCTTTCTCCTGGTATGGACAAGCTGCATCTCACATTCTGATATCCATGGAGGGCTACCTGGCAACTGTTCATCCCATCACTTACATGGGTTTGAGAAAACAAAGAGGAATACGATTTAGAAATGTTGGAATTGTTTGTAACTGGCTCTTTGCCTTTGCAGGGATGAGTTTGGTCATGTTTGACAGATTTTTCCTCATTATGGATTTTACCTTGTTAATGCTTTCCTTTGCAGTCATCTCCTTCTGCAGCCTCTCTGTTCTATGTGTTTTGATCCGTCCAGGACCAGGGCAACAGGGTGGGGTTAGAAAAAGGTACGATCAGTTAAAGAAGAGGGCACTGTTTTCTGTTATCGTTATACTAGAAGTGCTGTTACTGAGATTCGCTTGGAATCTGGCTTGGGTTGTGATGCTTATGTCAGGGACTGGTGAATGTTTGGTCCTGATGTGTTGTACCTTCTCCAGTGTGCCTAGCAGTACGGTTTTACCTCTGCTTTTTCTCCGTAGAGAAGGAAAGTTGGTGTGTTGTAGAAACAATACAGAATAGGCACTATACATACATTATATTTTAATCCAATACATCTACCGTATTAGTTAGATGCTTTCTTGAGCAATGAATATTTACTTTGCAGAACAGTTCCCTGGCAGATGTTACTATTTATGATGAACATACTATTATGTGATTTTTTTTAGGTTTAGTTTGAATCCTGGCCTGTTCTCCTTCTGCACAGTGTTTGCATGTTCTGCTTGTTTGTGCGTTGGTTTAACTAATTCGCTGGTAAAGGGGGTTAAAAGCATCCTTGTGGGGAGCCTAACATTTAGTGAGTGACCAAGGTTTCCAATGAGACAAGAGACAAGACCTTTCTTTAAATATATGCAATGCAATTATGTCATATGTGAAATGTAAATAGTTATGACCCAAGGTCATTGTTACCATGCTTTTAGTTTGTGCTTGAATCACTCTGTGTTCTTTGCATTCCCTACAGACTGTGCTAGAACCATTCTGTAACTGGTTGTAATTTAGGCTCATCTTCTCTGCGGTTTCAGGTGCAGTTTAGATTCTTAATTTAGTATCAGTCTCAAGCATTTGATTTAGTAACATCTCTAGTTTATATTCCTCACCTGGCTGTTCTGCAGTCTCACTTGTTTCCCTTATTGAATCACCAAATCAGCATGTAAAAACTGACCTGTTTCAGTAGTTCCTCACTAGTCTTCTGTTGTTCATTTGCTATACCCTTTAGCCCACATTTTCACTATGCTCCTATCTCTATTGCTTTGGTTGTTCCTATCAGATGCCCTGCAGTTGCTTTTATGTGTTTTTCTTGTTTTGTAAGTTTCCCTTTAATAAATTACCATAACCAAAAACACTCAATACAAAGATAAGAATGCATGCTATAAAAAAAAAAAAACAGATTTAAGTGAGACTGACTGATTGATGTATGTTGATAGAGTTGGACATTACACTTTCAACCTTCCCCTGTTAAATATAACTTGTTAAATGACTTTATTGTTTATGGAAGAAAGATATTGCTCATTATGTATAAAAAAATCCCACTGTTCATTTAAATGCAAACCTAAAAGAATAAAAAAATACACCCTTGTGTTAAATAAGATTATTTCCAGGTTTAAGAGACATTACATTGTGGTCAAAGATATAACTGGTCTTGAAAATAAAATAATTAATGGTCAAAGAATGCTGGTTGTTCGCAGGACCATTGTGTAAACAGGAACTTAAGAGCCGCACGGTGAGTAGAAACATTTAATGGTTACTGAAGTTTTTATTTTCAGAGAGATGCAGAACCTGAAACTCAGCCAGAGGGTCAGGCTGTGTGCGATAACGGGCACAAAACAGACAGGCAACAGTAGAATCCAGCAGTGAGCATTGAAAACCAGAGAGAGTAAATACAAAGGCAGAATGGCAGAATGGAGTAAATACAAAGAATGGCAGTAAATACAAAGGCAGAATGGAGTAATGACCAATGAACCAGAAGAGCTAATCAGATTAAATGTGGTGCAGCTGTGGTTGGGAGAATGCAGAACAACTGAAGGAGGGAGGCTAATTAACAGCGATGAGCAGGAACACAGAGAAGAGTAACAGAAATCTAACTGTAAATTAACTCTAGATGGATTTACAACTAAAAAACAAAAGACTAAACTATATCATGAAAAGTTCTTGGCAATGGGAAAACATGTGCCAGACAGTATATTAGTAAAAATATCCTGGAAAAGCCAGCAGAAATCTCTTACATTAATGTATTTATGTGTCATCATCTGACAAATTAAACAGAAGGTGACACATTTTTGTAAAAAATATAAACTGTTGGCTTAAAGAAAGCAAAAACCCATAAAAGGTTGCAAGCTGACCCATGTAATGCTGACCAATGGATTGAAAAATTAAAAATAAAAATTATAAACTAGAAAGACTAGTGTTACGACCCCACTTGGTCTAGGGGAAGGGGGAAGTAAACATTCAAACCAGGTGTTATTGGTTTTATGAAAGAGTAATTTATTTCTTTTTAGTTCAGTTTCCGTCATTTTTTTAACAAAACAAACAAAAGGAGGGTACTTAAAGTACAAACCGTTTGAAAATAAAAATAAAAAAATATCATCTTGCTGGCTCTCAGGCAAATGTGTAAGACTATTTGAAAACTCCTTCAACATTTCAGAATTGGGCAAACGAGGACTTTGGTGAAAACTGGAGTGAAGAGTTAAACCCCGGATGAGCCCCCATTAAATGTTACGACCCCACTCGGTCTAGGGGAAGTAAACATTCAAACCAGGTGTTATTGGTTTTATGAAAGAAAGAGTAATTTATTTCTTTTTAGTTCAGTTTCCGTCATTTTTTTAACAAAACAAACTTAACAAAGTACAAACCGTTTGAAAATACCTTCAAAATAGGCAATATAAACACCTTTGATAGGCAGTGCTGGGCAGACAGCCATAGGGAAAATTCCTGAGATTATTTTGGACTTTAAATGTACCCAATGTACAGGCCGAGGAACATAACCCATTCCTACGCCCTGTAGAATTGCACTATATCCACATGATGACTGTTCAGAAAACGGTAATGTGTCAGCTAAAATAATGGACTGAGAACCTCCAGTATCACGCAGAATGTGAATAGAACGCTGATCTTCAGGCTGTCCAGTGGGCAAAACTGGTCTTAAACTCCTCTTGCAAAATTAGCTCTTTTAAGCTGAGAAAGTTTGAGACTTTACAAGAAGAACACCATCTGTCAAAAAGAGTTCCCTTTTCCCTAGCGCACTCAACATAGGTTTGACTGGGATTTTTCTTAAAAGACCTAAATTTTTGTTGGTAAGCCTCGGGGACAAGTTCATAGGCTTTTAAGATGGCAGCCTTCACCTTTTCAAAATCTAGGGTGTCAGCAAGAGGGAGAGTTGCAACAACCTCTTGAGCTTTTCCATACAGTTTGCATTGCAGCAGAAGTGACCAGGCTTCAGGAGGCCACTGCAAAGCTTGTGCTATTTTTTCAAAAGCTGAGGAGTAACAATCTACTTCCGCTTCTCGGAATTCAGGCACTAGAGCAACATACTTGGTAATATCGAAAGGTCTAATTTGAGATGAAGTAGTGGAATAACCAACAGAAGAGGAGTTTACTGCAAAAGCAGGAA
>JAHUTJ010035783.1:0-10511 GCA_036250325.1 Characodon lateralis
AAGAGAATTGGCCCAAGTACTGAACCCTGTGGTACTCCACAATTAACCCTGGAGTTTAAAGATGATTTATCATTTACATGAACAAACTGGAATCTATCAGACAAATAAGATTTAAACAAGCCTAGCGCTGTTCCCCTGATCCTTACAGCATATTCCAGCCTTTCTAAGAGAATATTATGATCAACTGTATCAAATGCAGCACTGAGATCTAAGAGGACAAGTACAGACACAAGTCCATTATCTGAGGCCATAAGAATATCATTAGTGACAGCAAGTAGGAGCCTTCTGCAAAGCCAGCTTAAGTTGTATGGAAGCTGCTTCTGCTTCAGGTGTCCAAACAATATTGTCATGAGATTGAAGGCCTTTACCATGCATGAGAGGACCCAACGAGGCTTCCATACAGGAATAAAAAAATTCCTGCAATATGAAGTCATGCCCAAAAATGACATCAACTGTTTTTTTTGTAACAGGTTTTGGTATGTTTTGCACTGCATTCACACCTTTGAGGAAAGAGTTTTACCTTCAGCAGAAATAATATGACCCAAAAAGGTTACTTGTAGCTGGACAAGTTGAAGTTTAGAAAGCGAGACTTTATGCCCCTCTGAATGCAAACGTTTCAACAGTGTGACAGTGTCCTTCTCACATTGCTCCTTAGTAGGACAACAAAGCGGAAGATCATCAACATACTGCAATAAAGCAGAGCCTGAGGTCAACTCCAATGACTCAAAATTAGCTTTCAATGCACCATTATATATAGTTGGACTTTCACAATAACCTTGACACAGACGAGTGAAAGTGTAAGGTTTTCCTTCAGACTCAAAAGCAAACCAAAATTGTCTCTGCTTATCAACAGGTACACTAAAAAATGCATTTGAAAGATCAACAGAAAAAAACTTTGCATCTGGAGGAACTTGTGACAAAATAGTGTGCGGGTTTGGAACTGTAGGAGCTCTGGCTTGTACTGAAGCTTTTAAAGCTGGTAAATCTTGCACAAACCTCCATTCAACAGGTTCTCCTTTACTCCTGATCTTTTTAACAGGAAAAAGAGGAGTTCTTACAGGAGAACTTTCACAAGGAACAATAATTCCTTCTTTCAGAAGCGATTCAAAAACAGGTTTGATTCCCGCAATGGCTTCTGGTTTGAGTGGGTATTGTTTCACACACGGTCTGTAGTTGGACAACAACAGGTTCACAACCTTTTATGAGTCCCACATCATATTTACTTTTTGCCCACAGGCCAGGAGGCACCTGGACCAACAATGGATGTGTAGTGACGTCAGTTTCAACGAATGAGCCATTTTGGGAGAACAGATCATTTTCTGGGATCAACTGAACAGTTCTTTGGCAGTGCAGTGTGCTAAGAAAAGGTCTTTTAAATCCAGAAAGTCTCTTAGAAAACATAAGATTAGAATTTGTTGGTACCACAGTCCAATCAGATAATTTTTCACACTGCAACACAAACAGTTCACATCTGTCCACTTTTGTGTTACAGATTTTGCCAAAGCGATGTGTGGGACAGTGTGTCTTGTTTTGAAAAGCTGCAGCTGGTGTGAGTTCAGACAAACACGAACCGCGGCTGTATTAGCATTCCAATACAGCATAGACGTGGTTAGTTTTTCACAAGAAATGCGAAGCGAAGCTTCCTCATATTCTTTGTCAGAACCCAACGACATATGAGCAATACAGTTTAAATCAACAGCTTGCATAAGATCACAGGAGGGATTAACAACTGATCTAACCTCCTTCAGCAACTGCTGTGAACACAATGAATTTTGCACTTTCCACTCATAGGCATAGGTTAATGCTTGCGGACTGAACTGTACTGCAGTGAAAACTGTGTAAGCCTGAGTAGAGACATTAGAATGATCCCTAGCTTGCACATCAAATCTCTACCCATCAAATTTACAGGACACAATGATGATAAGAGGAAACAATGTTTGAAAGTAAACCCCTCAGGTGTTACGCATGCGATGGGCTTTGTAACATGTTCCCTTGTCGTCTGCCCTGATGCTGACATAGAAAAAACATGGTTTCCGCTGAGTTTTGGGGGTGTTGAAAATTCCTCTGCCTTAACAACAGAAGAGGTTGCTCCTGAGTCTACCATAAATGATAGTTTCTTTCCTGATACTATAAGATCAAACACTGGGAAAGCTTTATATTTCTCTGAGGTAAAATGAGCATAAGTTGGTATATATTTTCTCTCAACCTTCTTTTCCAAAACAGCAATAGCATGTTGCACTTTAGTCAAGTCATCACAGTCATTGCAAAGCAGCTTTTCATTGTGTGAAATAGGAAGAGAGGGAAAAGTTTGAGCGTCTGTATATGTGTGTGTGTGTGTGTGTGTGTGTGTGTGTGTGTGTGTGTGTGTGTGTGTGTGTGTGTGTTCGTTCCTGTCTTGGCATCACAGTGAGAACCATTTTCCCGATTTCACCATTAAATTGAGGATCGTTTGTACCAAAGTGAGGACATTTTGATGGTCCTCACGACCTATTTTGCTAACAGTTAGGTTTAGGACTAAGGTGTGAATTGACTTTAGGTTAAGGTTAGGGTTAGGCATGCACTGGTAATGGTTAGGTTTAGGTGAGTGAGTTTAGTGTCAGGGTTAGGGCATAGAAAGGGTTGAAAATGACTGAAAATCAATGGAAGTCAATGGGAGTCAACACATGGTCCTCACTACATATAGCAAAACAAGAGTGTGTGTGTGTGTGTGTGTGNGAAAGGGTTGAAAATGACTGAAAATCAATGGAAGTCAATGGGAGTCAACACATGGTCCTCACTACATATAGCAAAACAAGAGTGTGTGTGTGTGTGTGTGTAACTGAGAAATAGGATAGGTAGAGAAAAAGTGTGGAGCAGTTGGGTGTGTTTAACTCTGCCTTAGTTAGTCAATCAGCCTGGTAAAATGCAGCCTCAGCTGGGTAGGGACATTGCTCCCTCCAATGTCCCTTTCTGCCACACTTGAAACAGGTGTCGGGATCACAAAAACGTCTTCCCGGACCTCTCCGTGGGCCTTGCTTTCGTCGATATCCTCCGTCCCTATTCCTTCCCACATTTTGGTACATCGTAATCATGGCTAGATGCAGTTCTTTGTCAGATGCTTCTTTTTTACTCCTCTGCCCACATCAGCCCAGCCCACATATGCCCCCTTAAGATGTTGTGCTTGTCATGGTGTGACATTTTAGACTTTCTTTGTGGTTTTTGGTTTGTGTCTTTTTATTGTTAATTAATCCCTTCGCCCATGTTTAGTCTATGCATTAGTTTCACCTGTTCCTTCTGTCTCCCTGCCTCCTTGTCTCACCTGTTCCCTCTTCCTTTGATTACCTGCCCTTTGTATTCCCTTAGTATATTAGTTAGTCTGGTTCATGTGTTGATTGCTGGTTCCTCGTCTCTCAACTCGGGTCTCTACCCTTGACTGCCATGTGTTCCATGTTCCTGCAGAGCTCGGAGATGTAAGTTTTGGACTTTGACTCTGGTTAACTCCTGCAGTGATTTATGATACCTCTGAATAAAGCTGAAGATCATCCAACATGCGGCTGCCCAGCTCTTACCTGCACTTTGGTCCGACAACAAATATTAATGTGACAGTAATAAATTTGGAAGCATTCCTTTTATGACTGCATCACAAACAAGGGTCTCCCAGACCCCAGCTTCTGTACCCACTGTGGGCATTTCTATCCCACTGTACTTGGTCACTGCTTCGATCACTCTGGTGATGAAATCGTTAGCGTCTTCATCACATTTCTGCTTGCAGGCATAGATGTTAGTCATATTGATTTTCGGGGAAACTCTGTCTTTATGGCAACCGCCAGGACAGTAACGGTATTCCTGTACTCCACATTTGAATCATAATCCCAATCCTCATGTTTCAGACATAGGTTGTTATGGGAGCTTGTTATGGATTTTTGCAATGTCAGACGTAGTTATTTTACGTGTCAGTATTCTGCGTATTTCAGCACCAGTAGGACGATATTCCTTGCAAAAATCAGAGAAACCGGTGGAAAAAACTTCACCTGACTGAGATAGGTCAGGGAGAAGTTTTGCGCACTCCTCGATGTCATGAGAAGTGCAGGAGCGGAAAACCAGGTTAGGTCCATTTGGACCCATTACTTCCACCATAGGTGCAGTGAGAGTGTGTTCCTGAGCCTTCAGTCTGGTATGCTTAGATGGGGGGCTGGAGCTTGGACCTGGCCATGAATCAGAAGGATCTGAGGACCTGTGCAGATGTGGTGTTGGAGCTGTCTTCCACTTTCAGTGACTGCTGTTGCTGCGAGGCTATAGATATGGCTGGAGGTCTGGAGGTCACTGCTGCAGAGGAAGAGCCTGCCGTTCTTTTCCGATGGGTCGGTAAACATATGAGTCCAGATCATGGTCCACCTCAGCCGCCAGAGTTGTCAAAGCTCGTAGATCAGGGTATAGAGAGTGAGAAACAAGAGAAGATTTAACAGAAGTATCAGACTTGACAGCTGGATTATAAGTGGGTGAGGTTATTTTGTGTGTTTTTGCATCAGTATTAGGACCAAAGTTGGTAAAAACAGGTAAAGAGATTGAGCTTTTATTTTGTCGCCCACCCATGTCTTTATTGTCATCCTGATTCCCTGGCATCAATTTAGAGGTTTTTTCTTTTGGTGTTGCTCAGCTTCATCTTTCCAACATTTTAAGCATGCCTTATATTTTTTCATAGCCTGGTAATCTTTTTGATCTATTTTCTTTTGTCCCTCTATCTTTTCCTTATTTTTTTTTTATAGCTTCTTCAACCCTCTGTAAAACTGTAAGATTGTATGAACCCCCTGCAGGAAAGTTAAATTCTTTAACCCATTTATTTATGCACTCAGTGCTTTGTGGGTCATATTTTTTTTAACATAAAATCAAATGTTTCTCCCTGGGGAGGAGGAGGTAATCCCTTAGAACTGAACTGCTGTCCCATACTGACAGCCTTGCCACACACTTTTCTTACTGGTAATGGGGGAATATTCCTTTAAAACCTGCAGACGTCTCCACAAGAGTTTAGAGCTTTCTGGCACCCTGATCGCCTTCCCCCTAACTTACTGGTTAGGGGAGCCTCACTCAACCGTACAGGGAAGGGTCTCTACTGGTGAAGTACTGTTCACTTGTGCGCAGCGTGGCATCAACCGCGCCAGCGAGGCCGTACACCTCACTCCTGTTCCAAGGCAGGAAAAATCCCAGATCCCCTTTGTCCCCAACTGTTAATTTTAACCTTTTAATTAAAATCTAAGAAGTCCTTATTATTATTAAGCCTTTTATTGTATTCTCTATTTGTTTTTTTTGTTTGTTTTTTTATATTTTGCAATTTAATTTATTGGCTTTTGGTTATAATTTGTTTTTGTTTTCTTTACAACTTAATGATAATAATTATTACATTTTGCTGATTCAGGATCTCACCATCTCTGGGAAAAATAAGGTTCTTTCTGGATTGCAGTGCTGAGTCTCCCAGGAACCTCTGTCCCTGTAACACTAGGCGGGGTAAAGGCAAGGAATCTCTTCCAAGGCTGGCGCCTGGCACTTCTTCGTTGATGTCCCCAGAGTAAATCAGTCAAGGAATCCCACTGCTGCCACCAAATTGTTGTAGAAAAATTCATATCCAGAAACTGATGATTGTCACTCAGAATCAGCTTTATTATAATCTTGCAAGAGAGAAGGATTTTTTACAGCATTGGAGATGCGCTCAGTAGTGCTGCTAAATTGTTCTGCCTAGACAAAGCAAAGGTTCTCCTTATAAGCTACAACAGTTTTCAAGGTAACTCTCATGAGACCCAGAGAGACGAGGTGAAACCTGTTGTCCTAGACATAATCTTAACAGTGTGGCATACATATTATCTCACACAGCTGCAAGGAGAAGGCTGAGAAACCATTACTCTAAGACTAAATAAGAGAAGAATGGAACAACACTGAGGGGTTCTAATACTTTTGTCAGTTCCTGTAGAGTATCAAGGAGCAAATCAAGCAAGGCACTAAAATTTTCTATTAGATATTTGGAAACAACTTTCACAAAGACTAAAACAGATTGTAGCAAAATATTTAGAATCAGTCTTCCTCAATTATTCAGAGACATTAAAATCCTTTAGTGTCCAGGTTGGAATTGTGTCAGACCAAAGCGCACAGCAAGGAAGTGGCATGGTGAGTTTTTAAGTTTATTTCGAATTGAAGCTTACACTTAGAAGAATCTTAGTAATGGATAAAGGCATGTAACAGAAACTTGGTAGAAGCACACTTGGGAATGGACAGGTAGTAAGCAGGACAATCCAGTAGTGAGAACAGAAAACCAGAGAGTATAAATGCTGAGGGAAAGTGGTGAAACAATTTTCACTCAGACGGCCCACATTAGTTGAAAAAGGACCACTGAACTAAGGGAGCTAATTAAGGAGAGAGTCGGGAGCAGCTGGTGTGGGATAGAAAAGAAGGCAACCGTAGGAGGGTGGCTAATTAACACTAATGAGCAGGGAATCCAGGGAGGTAGAAGAAAACAGAAGATGCTGATGGCTGTGGGCAAAAAGGATCTCCTGTAGCGGTCTGTCTTACAGCAGATCTGAAGAAGCCTCTGACTGAAGACACTATCAGGGTTCTCCATAATGTTCCTCATTTTATGAAGAATCCTTCTTTGCACAATGATCTCCAGAGGTTCCAGAGGAGTCCTCAGAACAGAACCTGTCTTCTTTTTAGCTTGTTGAGCTTGTTCAAGTCCCTGGTTCTGATGCTTCTAACCCAGCAGATGATGGCAGAAGAAATCACACAACAGATTTATAGAAGGTATGCAGCATCTTGCTGGAAATATTGAAGGACCTAAGCTTCCTCAAGAAGTACAGTCTGCTCTGTCCCTTCTTATGGACAGCTTCACAGTTGCATCTCCACTCTAGTCTGTTGTCCAGGTGAACACCGAGGTATAAATACTCCACCACCTCCACTTCTTCTCCCATGATGGAAATAATGTTTGACCTAATCGTGTTTCTCTTTAAATCCATAATTATCTCCTTTGTTTTATTCATGTTCAAGATGAGATGATTGTTTCCACACCATGCCACAAAGTGGTCCACCAGCTCCCTGTACTCAGCTTCTTGTTCATCTTTGATCAACCCCACGACTGCAGAATCATCAGAGTATTTCTGCAGATGACAGTAGTCTGTCTAGTACTGGAAGTTTGAAATGTGGTCCCTGTGGTGCTCCTGTGCTGCAGACTACCTGGTTAGACTCATAACCCTTCAGTCTCACAAACTGTGGTCTGTTTGTTAGGTAGTCTTTGTTCCAGGAGATTGTTGAGGCCTCCACCTGAGTCTTCTGGAGTTTCTGACAAAGCAAATCAGGTTGGATTGTGTTAAATGTTCTGGAGAAACCAAAGAACATGAGCCTTACAGTGCTGCTGGCTTTGTCCAGATGACAGTGGGTTTGTTGAAGCAGGTGTATGATGGCATCTTCAACTCCAACTCCACAGCGATAAGCAAACTGAAGGGGGTCCTGATGGTTTGTTGTTTGCTTACTCAGGTGGGCCAACAGGAGTCTCTCTAGGACCTTCATGAGGGTTGGGATATCAGGGCAACAGGTCTATAGGACTGATGGGTGAGTTTTCTTTGGTACCGGAACAAGACAGGAGGTCTTCCACAACACTGGAAGCTTCTTCTGGGCCAGGCTAAGGTTGAAGAGGTGCTGCAGAATAATGATTGATAATTATCAGATAATGTTGGAATATAAACTAACTCATCTAACACAGCAATCCAAAAAAGTAAACAAGAATGAAATGATAAATCTAAACTTGAACTAATAACTACTGAAAAACGTAAGAGAAAACAAACTAAGAACTCAAACTCAAAACCTAACACAGGCAGATCATGACATTTAGAGGGCATGTTCAGTGTTGGAATGATGAGATGACTAGAGACTGTCAGCTGAACTTCATGCCATGTTCATCCTGAGAAAGAAGGAGATGTTCCTACCAAACAACATTTATGCCCCTTTTCCATTGGCTGTCATAGTCAGAGACCAGGAGACTCTAGTGCTGGCAACAATTATGGAGGCAGAACTTAGATTTAACAGGTTTATTGAAAAGAAGAATCTTAAATCAAGGTCGTCTTGTGGTCCAGAACTTGCAGGGCAGCTTTGTGAGGAAGAGAGGAATGTGCATGAGATTGTCTGGAGGAGGAGCAGAATAATGGATAGGAGAAGGATTTGTCTTTCTGTATGCTAGGTTGATGTTTCCAGAGAAGAAGGCGAGTCACACCATGGGGGCTGAGGTTGACAGGGGAGGTTGCAGTGCAGTTATTGAGGGTCTCTCTCTGTCATATCCAGCAGGTTGGGTATGAAGTTCGAGGGTGGGCAGGCAGGTGAATGTCAGGTCGTGTCACTGCAGATGAGACAAGTTCTCTTCTCCTGCTGCTTGTTCCAGGAAGTGGAAGGAGGCTCTCGGTCCGACTAACACAGTGAAGAGTTCTATGCTAAACACAAACTTGGACCAGGACCATGAGGGCTGGGAGAACCAGATCGGTTCTGCAAGGGATATTCACTCTGGAAGGAAGGAGCACAAAAAGCTGAGGATAAGAAATAGCTTTATGTGTAGCGTGGAGGGCATGTCTGGCAGTAGGTGAGGTGATTGGGCATAGTTCTATCAAGTCCGCAGCCCGCATGAACGGAGCCGCGGTGTTGTTTTTGGAGAAGGTAGAGCAGGTGCATCTGTTAGTCGAGTCGGACATCTCTGTGAACACCTCCTTCCTTCAGGTGTCACCGCTCACGCAGCCTACCACTAAAATAAATTTGTGAAATGTCCCTCAATTATCACAGATGAGTTTCTCGTTAAAGAGCTGTCACGCCATGGAAAGGTGGTTTCCCCTGTGAAAAAGATCTTGTCGGGATGTAAATTACTTTTACTGAAGCATGTTGTCTCCCATCGGAGACAACTCTTCATGATTTTCAATAAGCGTGATGAGGAACTTAACCTGTGCTTCAGTGTGAGAGTTGATGACTTTGATTACATCTTGTTCGCCATGTCATCAAACATGAAGTGGTACGGTCGTAGTCAGGAGGGACATTTGATAAAATCGTGCCTGAATAGAGTCGGATTGGCCGTGCCAGGTGCGGCAGAGCAACGGACTGGTGCTACCGGTGAGGCTGGAGTGCCTGGGGCAGCAGGAGAGCCCAGCACTGCGGCAAACTCCAGCATAGGGGCTTCACCACTGGAGATCAGCAGGAGAGTATGGCAGAAGTGCCAACTCTGGATCAAACAGCTGATCCACAAATTAATGGTTGTGTGGTGAGTGAGGGGAGCATGGTGCTGTGTGGTGGGGGGGAGAGTCGTGGAGTGATTGGTGAGAAATCAGGGTGGAATGGAGGAGGATGGTGTGGTATATGGAGAGCAGGAGGGTGAAACTGTTGGTGAGGTGAATGGTGTGTGTGAAGATCAGGGGGGGAAAGATTAGGTGCAGGTGGATGGAGGGGATGAGGATGTGCAGAATCATGTGGTAGCTTCTGTGGAGGAGAAAGGTGAGGGAGAGGAGGTGATGGAGCTTGAGATTCCTATACAAATACTTCTCCCAAACCAAAGGCGAAGTAAAAGGAGAAATGTGGTGGCTGCTGCCCAGACCAGTAGACAGGTCCACAAGCTGGCCACAGAAAGCAGGGAAATAACAGAAAGTAGTGATAGTGATGGGGAGCTTCCCGACAGCAGTGATGTGTGTCTGTCACGGACAGGCTGCGGAGAGCCCTGTTACCCTGTAGAGTGTTTTAACAAGTTTCTTCAGCAGACCAAAGGGTTAAGAGGCATAAAGGTTTAAAGACCTTTTATTTCTCTGCTAGGTATTATATTAGAAGAAAGGAAGAATCTGTTTTTTCTGATGAGGTTTTTAGACTGAAAATGATAATGGGGAAAGTAAGAAAAAAGCTTTGAATACAATGATGTGCATCAGATTTTTATTTCTTTTACTGTGTGTGTGTGTGTGTGTGTGTGTGTGTGTGTGTGTGTGTGTGTGTGTGTTGCAGTGCTGGTTTTAGTCTTTTACCTAACATGAATAATTTTGAATTAGGTTCTTTCGTTGTCCGATGAGCTAACCCCTCCCTCCTACTTCCCCATGTCTAAAGGGATTGCTAAATCCAGCTCTCCATCTAACAGGTCCGGACTTCCCTAAACTTGAAAGGTCTTACTAAGCAGGTTTACTGAAAGTTCTGTTTAAGCTGGTGTTGGGAAATGACTCGCCTAGCCTCTGACAGCCATCATCCAAAAGTCTCGCCCTTCTTCAACTGGAGGTCCGGGCGACCGAGTACCCTATCGCAGTCATCCACACCTACCACAGTCACTTTTGTTCACGGCTGCTCATTCCCTAATTTACAACTGGCTCTTGGTATATGGGCTAGGTTAATTTTAGTAGCTCAGCACGAGCCCCAAGGGTGCTGTTTTAACAAACTTGACTAAGGCAACCTATAAAAACCTCCTAAAATATCTTAGAACCAGGCAACAAGACTTTTTACCACCAATGAAAAACCAACAATACGGTGACTCAAATAATTGAATGTCC
>JAHUTJ010035784.1:0-10506 GCA_036250325.1 Characodon lateralis
GTTGTTCCTCTCCACTGTCGCTACATGCATGCTCAGTATGAGGGATTGCTGCAAAGTCAACGCCAGTGACTGTCCACTGTCTCTACATGCTCATCCGGGAGGAGTGAATGCTGCAAGTCACTGGCTGGATGCAATATGCTGGATTTCCTTAGACAGAAAAACTTTTCATCCAATTTGAATAAATAACTGAATCTGATTGCACTGTTCAATGGTTAGGATTAATTGGAATGAATGTACTTTTGTGAAGTGCCTTGAGACGACATGTGTTGTGAATTGGCGCTTTATAAATGAACTGAATTGAATTGAATTACGATTGGGGGCAATTCCTTTTTTACATGGTGTCAGGTTGGTTTGGTTTGCTTTTTACCTGTAATAATTGTTATAATCACTGGAAAACAGCTTTTTGTGTTCATTCAGGTTTTGTTTGTTCATGATCTAAAACGTTTAAGTCTGACAAAACGTCAACAACAGAAGAAATCTGTTAGGGGGAAGTACTTTTTCACAGCATTGTATATATGTTGGACAATGATTCCTACAAAATGAGACTTGTTAAAAAATGGAAAACATATACCCACATGGAAATACAGATATTTGCAGCAGGTCAATCCAGATGATAAAAATTACACAAAAAAACTTTTTCTTCTATCTTTGTCCTGCTGTTTTGTCTTTATTTGCAATTCCACATTTTCATTACGCTCAGGTCAAACTGACCTGATCTGCATACATTTTATGTGTGTTCAGTGTGATTTGTGCTCAGTGAAACACATGTCTGTGAAGTATTTCACCGAAGATCAATGAGTGTTATAGGTTTTCGGTCTGGGAACCAATATGTCTTCCTTCAGCAAAATCAAAACAATGGGTCAAAATGACCTCAATGCTGTCCAAAAAGCACTTTTAGGTGTTAGAAATAGTTGTCACAGTTTGAGCTAGAGGTAAAAAGTGGTGACTGTAATTTCCTTGTAGATGCATTAGCTGCCTTTTCATAGACCTTTTTTTAGTTGATGGCTTTAGTTATACAGTGCTTTGGACAAAAAAAAAAAAATCACACTTCTTGAACTATTTGAAGTTTTGTGGTAAAATCACAATCTTTAATCTACAGTATTTTACTGTGCTTTTAAGTGATAGACTAGAACAAAGTGGTAAATAATTATAAAATGGCAAGAAAATTAGATATGGTCCTCAAATTGTTTTACAAGCAAAAAACTCAAAAGTGTGGCATGCTTATTTATTCAGCATCTTTTTATTGCTGAACAAACACAGTGCATTGCCTTCAGTAGTCACAGAAATAATACACCGGTGTGTGCAATTAATAATATAATGTGATATTGATGTTACATTATTAGGATTGCGGTTATGTGAAGGCCACAAAAGTTTGTTAGAGAACATTGGTGAGGAAACATCATGATGAACAAGGAACACAGCAGACAGGTTAGGGATAGTGTTGGGGAGAGGTTTAAAGAGGGTTAGGTTATAAAAAAGATCACGCTTTCAACGTCTCAGAGAACACTGCTGTATTTATCTGATTTAAAAATGGAAAGACTATGGCACAGCTGCCAATCTACCTATAAGACATGGCCATCTACCTAAACGACAGACAAGGAGCGCATAGATGAAAAAAGCAGCCAAAAGCCCCATAGTACTTGTGGAGGAGTTGCTGAAATCCCCACCTGAGATGGAAGAATTAGCAGACACCACAATCATTAGTTGCCCAGCAGACAAGGAAAAAGATAATGTTGAAAAAAAGCAATAATAGGTCAAATTTAGATCATCACAAACCATGTAGGGGCTACTTCTGTCTACGGCAGATGAGTACAGCATTTAGCCTATGGGCTTTTATGCAAAACCCATGTGTGTGGAGGAAATCTAATGCTGCTTTAATGATCCATGTTTCTTGGACAGTGGGAGGAAGTGGGAATATCCAGAAGAATCCCAGGCCAGTAAAGCATAAAACTCCACATAGATAGGGTTAGGGTTTGAATTTAGAACCTTACTGCTAGGCGGCAACAGTGCTAAAAACGTTTTTAGCCTGTGGAACCCAAAGGTAATTTCGTGGAGATAATAGGTCAGTCAAAAAAACTATTTGAAACCTATAGAATTCTTTTTTCTTTATGGCTCTTTGTCTATGTACATTTTTCATATGCAAACTTTCAAAATCGATCAGCACAAAGGAAGGTATTTAGAAAGGTATTGTCCTGGTTAAGTTTCTTCTTTTTGCTGACACTGTTCTTGAGGTTTCAGAAACCTTATATAGGTCACTCCATGGGTTGCAAATTTCTGAAAGGTGTCAATTCTTTACTGTAGCAAACTAATAGGTTCAGTTCCGTATTCCTAACCCTAACTCTTGCTTGTGAAATAGCTACTTTTTACTTTTTCAATTAAATGCATGTCCGGCTAACTGTGCATGATGGAAAAAAATGTTTCTTTGCTCTAATCTCCTTGAGTGATCTCTCTCATCAAATTTTCCTTTCCATAATCGTATAACTGTAAATTTATGGTTATCTTGTTTCTTTCCTTATGCTTGTGGAAGTCTGGGTGTTTTTGCTACTCTGAAGGTCATCTGCCATAGCTGGTTCTGCAGCTGTTACACAATAGACAATAAGCCAGTTCTTACAAAACCTTTTTTTGAGAAGTTAGTTTCCCACAGTTTGTCTGTAAATATATTCACACTCCTCTGTCCTTTAGAATAAAAGAACCGTGCCAACACTATGTAAGCCAGAGCGACACTCTGGCCTGGTGGTTTAGCCATGTCAACCCAAGTATTTGGGTTCAGATGACATAAACGCAAATAGGAGTCTGGGTCATTGGAACATAATTCCAAATCTCAAAGACAGAGCTTCAAACCCACTATTTAGTTTGATCTTACACAGGACACAGACAACCAGCAAAGGCTTATCAGCATCATCTCGAAAAGGGTCTGTTTCAAACACAAGAGAATGGTTAGGAAATGAAGAGAATCTGATTAACCAGCAACCTGGATAATGACACAACATTTTAAAAAGATATCTCAGGTTCTTCATATCTTCTTTTTTTTCTACATTTAATATATGGACAATAAAAACTGATTATTTGCCTTTCATTTGATAAATCTTCTACTGTTAGCTGTTGAAGAAAGACGAATTTCATACAGATTTAATGGATATTTTGCAGGACATGGTGTGTGCATTAACAGCACTGACCATCATCAGGGTCTAGGATCTCAACTGTTGCTGAGATGGGAAACTCCATCACTCCCATCACTGGTTCTGACAGCAGAATCTGGAAGGTCTCCGCCCGCTCGTACTTCTCGTCGGTTAGGATCTGGGCGCGCCACGTTGCCCTTGTCTGTCCTGGGTTGAACTGAACCTGCCTTTGAGACTTCCCCTTGAAATCCTCATCCTTTCTTGCACTACCTTCCTGGGTACCGATGCCTGTGGGGACACAGAAGACAAAAAAGCACAAGAAGAATCAGCCTAACAAAATAAATTTAACAAATATGTAAATGCAGAGAAAAAAAAAAAAAGACACTAGCAATGGGGGACTGACAACCACGAGAAAGAAACAGGAAAAACAGATTAAACATTCACACCCTTTAACAGAGAGGTGAGGAAATGAGTGCTGTCTGTGTTTTTCTTCACTGATCACTTACAGTGCAATGTGTAAAAAAAGTTGTGACTGAAATATTTATTATAAGGTCTATTCTTTATTATAGAGAGAGATTAGTTACAGTTGTTTGATACACATGAACACGTTTTTCCTTTCTGTGACACATCATTGTCACCTCAAAGATTCCTTATTTAATTTGAAATAAGGAATCTTTGAGGTGACAAAGATTCCTTATTTAATTTGACAAAGCCCTTTGTCGTAACTCAGTTTCTATGGGATATATCTAACCTTTATGCTATGAGATATAATACATCACCCCTGAATGTAGGGAACTAACTAACTGGTAAACACAACAGGGGACGCAGGTGGCAAACACTTATGAAATAATGTGTTACATCTGGAAATGAGCTGTTTATATTTCTTGGTTAACATTCATAAAGCCCTAGGATACCAAACAGAACCATGACCACACCAGACACATACTCGTGCCTGTGAGAGCAACACAAAAGGATTCGTTTTCTCTTTTCAGACGTTCTAATGCGTGGGCAAACAACAAAGAGGGCGACAAACATATGCAGATGGGTTTGGGTACATATTGAACATGAGCACACTGAGTATTGTATGCAAAATATAAGCTAAAAATCAATGCTACAACATAACAAAACACAGTCACACTCATTCAAATCAAATAAATGTTAATGTCATTGCATTGTATGATAAAATGCATGTGAGAGAATGAGAGTGCTTCTCTGGGATGTATCCCAGATAAGTGTGAAAAATAATTCAATCTAGTGAATAGATAATGGAAAATACAAAACAGATACACATAGGATAAGTGCAATACTGTAAAGTGCATTATTGGAACAGCAATTTAGCATTTTAACAGCTTAAGGCAGAACGCAAGGTAAATGTGTCGGCCCTGCTTTTGATGTTGGGGTACCATTTGTGTGGTAGCAGTAGTTAAAAAAGTTCATGAAGAGGGTGTGAAGAGTCTCTGTTTCTGCAGCTGCTCTGAAAAAGATCCTGCACAGATCATAGAGACACTCCAATGAATATTTCACCTCCGCTCACTATCCATTGCACAGCTCTCTGGTTTGCCAAATTGCAGCTGGAATAGTACTCTTAGAAGCATTTTGTTAACACTTTATCAGCCACAACTCTGTACAATAGCAGAGAAAGATAATGATGCTTATTTCAGCTACTTCAGAACATGCCGTCTCCACTAGGCCATGTTATGTTACTTTAAGCAATTAAATTAAATAAAAAAGGAGACTATAAATTCAAGGCTGGAAAGTACTCCTCTCTATAGTAATGATGTTGGACGTTTGAACAGATGAACACACACACACACACACATTACTATATAAGTATATATATAGATAGATAAATAATTATTTGTTTCTTATAACTTGGCTTCCTGGCAATTAACCTTTTACTGTATACTATTAGAAAAGCCTGTTTAATCCCCCTTAAATGGTGCCACCTACAGAGGAAAGTGCATTTGTGGATTTAGCGGCAGAGTTGAGTATGTGGGCTTACCAGATCTTCTCAGCCATTGCCAGCCAGCTCACTTTGCCATTGACTCTTGTTTTTCGTAATTTATAGGATTGGGTGATTAAAGTTTAAATACACAAATCTAAGTGAAAATGTAGCATTTTATTTATTTTTTAAAGAAGAGTCTGGTTGCTGCATGGACAAATCCTACATGGGTAGAAAGGCCTGAAACCTTCTCCTCATGCTGGTCATCAGCTTGGTTACACGCTGCTGTGTGATGGCATCCCATTTCCCAACCAGCATTTGTCTTAAGTCAGCCAATGTGGCTATGTTGGTCACTATGACACACCCAAGCTGATCCCACAAGTGTTTAAAAATGATGTTTAGGTCAGGACTTCAGGCAGTCCATTACCTACTCCATTCCCAAATTTGGGAGGAAATTTGAAAAATTCCCACTCTGTTGAGGCGAGCTTTGCCATGTCGGAGAATAGAGTTTAGTCCTAGACTGGCAAGATATGACACAAGGGGTTCCCGAAGATTGAGAAGAGTATGTGGGTTGTCAAAGCATTGTGACCCACATGCTCAGCTATCTTGCTCAACCAATAAATGTGGCACCCTTTAAGGAGAAATGAACAAGCTTTCCAATAAGGTTTATTTCCAAGAAGTAATGTTCCAACCAAATGAAATCACTTTTTTTAAATACAGTGTATTTTTGCTGCTAGAAATTCTTCAGCTGCAAAATAACAAGCCAAACTGTGTAATGGAATTGAGATACCCCTCAAATCAAGGGTTTGTCAAGGTGGTAAAACAGCTGGCATGATTGACAACCAGGTGACTTTCTAAGCACACTAAGGATGGGGTGTATAATAATGTTTTCCTGTTAGTGTTTACTGTTGGTCCAGCTGGTGCAGGGGTGACACTGCATGTTTTTTATGTTTCTGCCCCAACACAGCTGATTGAAATGACTGAATTACCTCCTGAATGTTAGGATCTGGGTTGTGTGTGTGTGTGTGTGTTTGTATTGTGCTTGTAACATTGTCTCAGTGTTTCAGATGGTGCTGGAATTCTCAGGTGTGCTGGGGGACAGGTGCGACTTATTCTGCTGATTGCATGGAGGAGTACTTTAGCAGGAGGCTGCCAGCACTTTGACGCCAGAGTGTTTTGCCTTCTGTGGTAACAAGCTCAGCCAATGCTAAGTCTATGCTTTGTCTTTCGATCTGGAATAACTTTGTTTATGTCCCTTCACAGACTAAGAATCTGAACTTTGGATTTATATCACTGAACAACTGACTTTGTGTCCAAGAGTTTTCTGGGTGATCAAGATTATCTACGTTCTGAGGACTTCGTTTCCTAACTATTGTTCCCGTCTGGATTACCGATCAAGCTGGCAGTTTCCTGCTTCCTCCATCTCCAGGACCTAAGCATAAGCGTACCCTGTCCACCCTCCAACGCAAGTATCTGCACAAATTAACTAACCCAATTGTCTCCAAGCTCACCCAAGAAGTACCTAAGAAATCAACAGAACAAACTCTAAAATGACAACCTGGATCCCAAATCCCTCTACCCCTGCTGACCTGACCGCACCTACTTAGTAAGCCGTTCACTTCTCTGTATAAAATTCTTGTCGTTCTCTTAGTTACGTTTGTTCCCTGTTTTCACCAGTTCTCTTCCCCTCTACCCTTACAGTTGAAGTTTTGCCCATTTATGTTCCTGATTATTTTGTGGCACAATAAAGTATCATTTCACTCATTCTATTTTTTTTTTTCTGGAGTGTTCTTCTGTATGTGGGTCAGAGCTATTACGAAAATAATGACTCTGAACTTAATATCAAGTGCTGCAGGGGCCCGCTAACATTCATTTGAAACAGTTGTGTTGGAGCAGGAAATTGTCTAAAACAAGCAGGAAACCAGTTCTTGAGAACTGGAGTTAGCCACCCCTGAGAAAGTCTGCTAGTAATCACAGCAGAAGGGTTTCTGGCAGCATAAAAGGAGAAAAAAAAGCTCCATGTGCAGCAAAAAAAAAATGTAAGTCAAGGTGTAAAACAATGGACTCTTGTATGCAAGTCCATGATTAGTTTGTAATACGAAATTGCTGGAGCAACATGTAGGCTTTTTGTATTTCAAGCAGTGACATTAGATGTGTATTCTCTTATCCACAAAGGATCAAAATGCGCATATGCTCAAACACATGCATACACTTCAATATTTGAAATGTCCTTCGGCAAGATGCAGATTAACTACTATATAAGCTTTCTGTAGCCAATAATAAGGTGGTGTTGTAAGTTTAGGTGAATAATTGTATATGCTTATCAGAAATGGTAGGCTTTAAAGAGGTTGGCTTCCTGGCACTGACCCAACTTTAAGTTATTGCCTGCAAATGTTTGAATAGCTAGCTGACCATCACCACACAAACAACTGTGACAGTTCAAGATATGGAACACATTACTTGAAGACAAATAAGACTTTTAGCTATGCCATGACGCATAGAACCACATAATTAAAGTATTTACTTTCACTGTTCTTTCTAAAAAAATCTTATCCAGATAAAATAAAGACACAAGGTATAAAAATGTGCCTTAATAGAGATAGAGGGTTGATCATAAAGTCTGTGGAGCTTTACTGCTTCGCACTTGCTCGGCTCCCTGGAGGAAAAAGACACAGATTGTGGGTCATACTGAGGTTGCCTCTGTGTAGGAGGATATATACCCTCCAAGCTTTTGATCTCATTGACTACTAGTCACAGATTTAAAGACCCTGATGTTTGTCTACACAAAAAAAGTTTAAAGTTGCAAAGAGGTGCTTAAAAGATCCCAGAAATACTTGGCAAACTGCAAGCTTACCTTATTTTTGTCTGTTGATCCATTTAAATATGTAATTTATAACTGCTGATGAGGTTAGCTTAATCACTTACAAAAAAAAAAAAAAAAATTGTGATAAAGCTCATTTAAACAAATATTTTCAATATTTCAACAAATAAAAATTTGAAATGTGTTACATTCATCTGTATTCAACCGACTGAGACAACACTTTGTAGAAGCACAGTTCAAATGAACTAAAGCTGAACTTATTGAGTTTGCCTCAGCAAGCTTTGCACATCAAAAGCTTGAAATAGTTGCCTATTCTTTGTAAGATAATACAACAAAATTAGATTCAATGGAAAATGTTACGTCTTGTCACCTTTTCTCAAATGTCACAACATTTATGCACTAAGGGAAGAGCTGTGTGTGTGTGTGTTTGCATGTGTGTCTCTGCACCTTGTCTCTGTTGCTACCTTGGGAGAGCCTGCTTCATGCAGGGAGTGAGACTAGCTGTGGATTAGCAGGTACAACAGCAGCAAATGAAGAGATGAAGGTGGACCTTGAAACATTCTGTTCCTTCTATCTTTGCTTTCTGATCATTTTAGAGATTAGGTCAGTAAAATTTGTGACTGAAGATTTTGCCAAAATATGTGTTTGAATTGCTTTCATTAATAAGAGACACTAAATTGTTTTGAGTCTTTAGGTTTAAATTTTATATCTTTTTTTTTTTTTTTTTGCTTATAACGGCAGTGCTGGGAAATGTTTTTAAAATGTGATTTCATTTATAATCGATTGAATAAAAACTACTCAAAACAAACTCATTACTTTGTTCAATCACAAAATAACAGTGGGTAACCACATTGTTGGGAAAGCCCAGTTCAATGTCACTGGCCACACCCAGGCATGATAATTGCCAGGCATATAGAATCAAGAAATCACCAAAACAGAACCTGTCTGACAATACAGATTATCTTAAAAAGCAACACATTATGTCCTGATCTAAAAAGAATTTAGGAACAGATGAAAAACATTGATGTATATCATTTTGGAAAGGCTCACAAAATCATGTTTTAGGCTTTGACATTCCAGTGAACCACAGTGAGAGCCATTATACACAAACAGAAAAAAACACAGAACGTATCAGAATTTTTCAAAGAGTGCACTGACATCTCTTCCAGGAGGTCATAAAATAACCCTGAACAACATCTAAAGATCTGCAGGGATCACATGTATCAGCTGAATTCAGTGTTCATAATTAAAAAATAGAAAACAGGCTAATTTGGCACAATTTGGGGTGTACTTACATTAGTGATGTACTCACAATTGTTGCCAGCAGATAAGACTTTAATGGCTGTGTGATAACTTGTTTTGAAGGGACAGCATATATAAACTGTTATACCAGTTGTACACTGACTAATTTAAATTGTATCAAAGTATCATTTCTTCAGTTTTGTCTGATTAAAAGATATCATGCAAAATTTACAAAAATATGAGTGGTGTACTCACTTTTGAGAGATACTGTAGGACCAGGTTGATGTGGATAGCTTTCTTCCATTAATAAATAAAGTCATCATTTGAAAACCGCTTTCAGGTTATCTTTATATGCTAATAAAATTTGTTTGCTGATCTGAAACATTTAAGTGTGGAAAAAAAAAAGAAGAAAATAGCAAATCTATAAATTTTACAACACTGTAAAAGAGGAAAATATGTAAATGTGATCACACTTCATGGGAATACACACAAATGCATTTTTTTTTAGCAAAGATAATACAATATTATTAAACAGATGCAAACAAGCTACCAAAGCCCTAGTTTTAAACACTGTTATATAAAAAGATTGATGAACGAGAACTAGTTAATAGTGGGACTGCAAATTTAGTTCAAATTATGTGGGTAGTGAACTGTATACATGCATAATTTTAGTTTTAACGTGTGTGAACTGAATTAGAACTTGTTCTTAGGAAGTGTGAATTGACACCACACTTTAAGTGGCATTTTTCTTCAATGACAAACACTGGAGTTTGAAAGCTCTATTTGAGGATCTGTCAGTTGAATATGGTGACCTGTTTCTGGATACAGAAATCCAGACCTCAGCAGGAGAAAAATTTTAAGTTCTTTTTGTTGCTTTTCAGTGAAATCAAAGAGTTCATGCAATCCAAAAGGTAAGACGCCTTGCTGCTAAAGGACACTGACTAGATGGGTGACCTTGCACTTGAAACAGACATCACTGGGAAACTGAACCGTTTGAAGTGTGAGCTGCAGGGTAAACGTAAGAGTCAGCAGAAGAAGAGAAGAAGAAGAAGCAGCAGCACTAGCGCCAAATAAACGGACAAAGAAACTATGGTACAAAGCCAGGTAATGTTAAAGAGTTTATATATGTCTTAATGTCGTTAATATATGCTCTTGGTCTGTCATCTTGGCGCTAGTGCTGCTGCTTCTTCTTCCTCTCTTCTTCAGCTGGCGCTTCGCAATAAATTCAGAGGTGCATACTGCCACCTACTGTACGTCCACCCACTATATTCTGAGCCTGAGATCACGTGACACCAAGTCGCTGATGTAAATTCGTATTCTCAAAGAAAATAAATCGTATTCACAAACTGTTATAGCATATTGTATTCATAAAGAATAAACCA
>JAHUTJ010035785.1:0-10504 GCA_036250325.1 Characodon lateralis
TCAAGAGTATTATAAATAAAGCATTGTTCTTATTTTTATGAAATACAAAACTAAAACATAGAATATAGTCGGTGGAGTTATACAATGATGTACAGTAGGTGGCAGTATGCACCTCTGAATTTGTTGCGAACTTCCAGCAGATGAAGAGAAGAAGAAGCAGCAGCACTAGCGCCAAAAGAACGGACCAAAAAACTACGGTACAAAGCCAGGTAATGTTAAAAAGAGGTTGACCAGGTCAAGGGGGCCGAGTACTTTCGCAAGGCACTGTACAGTGAGAATGTCTAAAGAGATTTTATATAATGTAAACAGCTAGGTTTGCCTTAGAATGCATTGGTTTCTTTTATTTTGACAAATAAGTTTTATTTTATATTAATACTTATTTTAACAGTTTGACTTTTCAAAACCTGCTTGTTTATATTGCCGGTAAATTGTGAAATAAAGCACATAAATGAAAAGAAAAACCTTGAAAGAGACAGAAATCCAATCAACATATTTAGATCTCAGAAATCAATGTGTCATATATATCAGTTACGTCTATGAGTAAAAAAGTGATACAGTTATTTTCTCTACTTGCCATATTATTGGGATGAAAGGCTGCCACCCCACCCTATCATATTCACACATTATTCATGGTTCAGTCTTAGATTATTATACACAAAATCAAAGGAGCAAATTTGTCATTTTTAACTTGTGCCTGTTGCACTAAAGTTTGATTCTTCACATAAAGCGGAACACATATTGGGAATGCTGCAGTGCATCACACCACTTAAGACGAAAAAGATTACTGGACTTAAGCGCCCCAACTTGAGGCACTGGCTGTTAGTAGCGGCATATTTTTTGACATGTAAACTTTTTTATCAGCATGTGTTACCCATAAAACATTAGTTCAGAGTTTTGTAATTTAAGTTCTGTCAAGTTTTCTGTAATAGTTCATCTACCTGTAATAGAATCAGAATCAGAGATTCATCAGAATCACTGATGATCACAGTAAGCTTATTGTAGCTGTTTTAATATTATTCCATGGACTGATGATCAGTGGATTGGCCAAATCAGCTAATGAATCTCAGCTAATTTCTGACTAGACTGTTCCACACAGCTTTCCACAAGCTCATAGTGATATTACATCTTTCTGCTAATTGTTCTGTCCATTTTGCATCTTCTATTAATATTCTGGCTGGTAAAACTGTTTCTTTGATTTGGGTTTCTGTTTGCCTTAACAAGCTCATAATGTGTCATTATATTCAACATTTACCACCCGCCAGAAAAGAGGTCTTTAAAATTTTGTGCATGTTAAAATGATATTGCATAAAGTAACGGTTTGTATAGGTCTGTTTAGGGAATCATTGTAAATACATTAACCTTGTTCTTCTTTTTCTTAGAGGTCTCTCTTTTAGGTTGGGTGGCAGGGGCGTTGCTGTTTAATAGATTTTTTTTTTAAATTTGCATTAATAAAATTTTTGCAAGTGACTTTGTGCTCCTTTTACAATGTTGTAACCCTTCAGTTGCAGACCCGTCTTACAATCAAAACTCCAAATACTTTATAACAACCTGTTTACATCTATAACATAAATTTTTACACAGTTCATAAAGTAGGTAAAATCCAATTAAGACAAAGTAACTAGTTGAAAAAAAAAACCTTTTGTAAAAAAAGACAAACTGTGTTAAACTGAACAGTTGTCTGTTAGGTTAAAATTGACGTAGGTGAAGTGAACTACAGGGGCAATGGATACATCCCACCAGCTTTCTTTTTTTTCCCTCAGCCTTAAAGATGTCCAAAGTGTCAAGACAGAACAGCACCTTTGCTACAGCAATTAGCAGAGACAAATGACCAGAGGAAGAGTGGGACAGGAGCAGCTGAGAAAAAGCTCTCAACTCCATCCAGAATTTCTCAGAGCAACGTATCCTTCAGCACCATTATGAACCATTCATATCTTGGCCAGCACCTGTCTTTGGTGGGTCAGGATACCCCTCCTCCCATCACCTTCGTCTTTTGGACTGGTGGCAAAGCCTGGTGATCCTCATCCATCCTAGACGTTCAGCAGAGCAGTCGCTGGGAGAAAAGGCAGTTGTGATGAGAGGGAGAACGAGAGAAGTATGCACCCATGTCCCCTTTGTGCTTTTAACCACTACCTCTCTTGTATTCCACGGTCATGTCCACACAATAGAGCCCTAACAGGAGCTGTCAGCAGACAACTCTACGGTAACACTACGGGAGCTGGATCACATTAGCTCTGTGTTTGTGATGCACTGAAAGCCTGTTAGCTACAGTTAAAGCGTGTTTTGTGTTGTTTTCTAAAGAGGTGTGCGGCACCTTTCAGCCCTTTGTTTACTGACACCAAACACCAAAGCCAGAGAGATTGTCAGATCACTGGAGGAACGGGAAGGCCTTAAAATGATTTTTTTTTCTTTTATAAGGTATATAGGATGTCCAGTAGAGGGCTCTACTTTGCTCCTGAAGTTTGATCAATATAGTGAGGTGATGACATGCCATTTTGCCCCGGCAGAACACAGATAGTAAAAGCTGTGAATGGTGGCGCTGAGAGATGGCAGCAGGTGAATTGTCCTGGCAGCAGATACAGTTATCAACGTGCTGCTTTTAAGTGTGCGGTTAGGATTCAGTGTGTCCCAACATGTGGAGCCCTGTTTGGCCTCCGCTTGTGAAACCGATACTTGTCGCCATCCTCATTGTGTGCTTGCTTTCAAGACCCTGCTTCTGTGTTTATGAGTTATTGCCATGTACACAGAGCCACGAGCCAGCTGCAGACTTTATTTGTTGGATACATGTAATTAATTCACAATGGACCTTAAGAGCTTTAGGCTCCAGGTACAAAGGAGGTGGACCGCTGCGACGAGGCTAGATTGAATTGGCTCAAGATTTTATTTGTTGAGAACCAATATTTAGGCAGGTGTCTCAGCTGAAAGGGATCATGAATGCATATATACACACACCTGAGGGAAAAGACAACACCGCTGTCAGGATACCCTTAGCCAGCGGCTTGGAACTTATTCTATATACTTATTGTGCAGTCCCTAACAAAAGCATCAATATATTTTTTCACATTTTTTTATGTTACAATCATCAACTTTTAATGTACTTTATTGGCATTTTGTGAGATAGACCACAGAAAGTAGTACACAATTGTGAAGTGGAACTAAAATACCACAGTTGTCTTTTCTGTTTTTGTTTTTTAGAGAAAAAACAAACTAAAAACTTTGGCACACATTTGTATTGAGCTCTCTTCCCTGTGACACCTTTAAATCAAATGCATGGTTACAATTACCTTAAGAAACCACTTAAATAGTAAATATCTGGGTTAGTTATGTGTAGGCTTCAGATGTTTGTTAGTAAACAAACAGCATCATCAAGACCAAAAAACACAACAGAGAAGTCAGGGAGAAAGTTTTGAACTGTTAGACAGGGATAGGATATAGAGCGATATCTCAAGCTTTGGACATACATATCTCAAACCAACGTTCTATCCTTAACATGGAAATGGGAACAGTATTGCACCAGTGTAACCTACCAGGACATGATTGCTCACCGAAACACCCAGGCTGGTTAAGGAAAACATTAGTTAGAGAGCAGCCAAGAGGTCTGTGGTAAAACTATTAGTCGTGTTCACTAGAAATACAGTTTGATTGCAATTTGCCACAAGCCATGTAGGGGACACTACAAACATGGGAAGAAGATGCTCTGTACAGATGAGACCATAATGGAACTTTTAGAGCTACATTCAATACACTACGTGTAGGGGGGAGCTAACAGTGTACATCATCATTAACATAACATCAGCATCATGCTATGGTTTTTTTTTCTGTTTTGTTTAGTTTAGCTGGGAAGCTGGTCAGAGTTGATGGGGAGATTGATGGAGCTAAATACAGGCTGCAGAAGACTTGTGACCATAAACATAAAGGTAGAGCTATCATTTGAGTGGTTAAGAATAAAGTACTGTATATTAATGTGTTAGATTTCCCCACCCAAAATTTTGAGAATTCGTGGCAAGGCTTGAAATTTACTGTTTCTGTAAGCGCTCCATCCCACCTATCTGAGGTGGAATTTTTATTTCATAAAGAATAGGCAAACATTTCAGTGCCTAGAGATGAAAAGCAGCAGCAAATGGTGCTGGTTCTATAAAGAATTGATCCAGAAGGCTTGAATGTTTGGAATGAAACAGTATAATAGCAGACTTATAACAAAGCAGGGTTTAAATGCAGGATTTGTAACTCAGTGACCATTAGATGGCAGTAATACATAGCTAAGCAACTCCATCAGTGTCATGGGCACTGTTTTTTTCTACCTTCTAGAAAAAGACTGAAGCAACAGTCTTGGATGAAAATTTGTATTTAAAGCAAAGAAAAGGTCAGTATAAATTAATTAGGTTCCCAGGTGGTAGGGTGGTCAAGGTGCAACTTCCTCCAAAGTAGAACATAAGTAAAACAGGCTTTCAGAAGAGTTGTTGCTATAGTCCAAGTAGTATAGTGTATAGTCTTTGAGTGCATCACTCACACCTTACAAACTCTAGCATATGAAGTTGCCATCTCTGCAAATAATAAAAAATGCTTGTCCTACCTATTTTTTTTTTCTAGATTATTTTGCTGAGAAAATGCATTGTCAGAGAAAACCTTAACAACTTTTTCCACTTTGTCAATGGATTGTCTGTAAGAGGTGGATCATATGTCAAATTCCAAAAAGGGTCTAACCCACTAACAAACAAACAAGTGACTGAGCAGAAACATATATTACAGAGTGAAAAACTGTGGTAGCAGACTGCTGGAGCTGTATTGTGGTCTAGCTTTTATCTATAGCCTAAGACAACACTTCAGAGGGCCTTGGGTTTGGAGAGCACACAGTGGATTAAACCAGCCTTATCTGCAGGCGTCACCCACCTCTGTTTGATATACCTAAGCTTCCAGAGATTCTCTTTCCGATTAAATTAGTCTGCTTTATCGCTATCCAACGCTTAAGGCATATATTTAATTAAGACTGAGACTGTTCACAGTTTACAGTTCAAATCGATGTATATCTACTCCCAGTACATTGCATTGCTCTAAGACAAGCTCTTTAGAATAAATACACATTATCAAATCAGTTTATTCAAATTTTATCGTTTACTAAAATGCTTACAAAAAATAGAGAGTGGCATTTTAAACAGATGTTTAGCAGCCTATTTAAAGAAAAGTCTTTAAAAAGACTGGTAATAAAAAGTTTTAGAAATCATGAAAACTGATAAAACCACAAAACAGAAAAACAAATATGCAATACAGTGCTTAAAAAGATATTAACCTAATATAGAATAGAAAAATTCTGTTTTTGCTTTCATTCCACTTAAAAGTTTAAGGTAATCAAACCACTGTTAGTATTAGACAAAGGCGACCTGAGTAAATTTTGTTATTTAAAAAAAAAAAAAATCATATATTTGATGCATAATAAGTAATTCTATCTAAAATTAACTTTATAATCTCACTTTTTTTCTGACCGATGTAACAGGTTTCTTTTCTTCACCCAAAATATATCAGCTCGGGATTTAAACGTTTTCATCTGAGTGCTAAAACTTTGGTAGTTGTAATGGAGCAAAACCCCTAAAAGTTAGAGATGTCCCCATTTGAGTCATTTAAGAGTGTACATTTGCCACTACTGCATCTCAGTCCAATAACTCATAAAAATGTTTAAAAACTCAGTAGCTTTAAAGTGCAATAAAATAACACAGTAGCAACTCAATTACCTGTGACATTCTAGATGCTGCAGTATCGTTTTTTGCTGGACAGCGACAGAGATTTTGTTCCAGCAGGATTTACTACAGGCCAGGCTTTTGTTTCTAAAGGCATAGCTGACTCAAAAAACACACATCTCAATCCAATGTTTTCATGCAGAGCAGTCTGCTGAATTGGAAGGCTAACGTTAGCATATCCTCTCTGTTTTGATATGACTTAGTTCTACTTGGTTTTGTCATCTTTACCTCCCATTTTACTGTGTAGTCTCTGTTCAGTTTTATCTTGTTTCCTGTTAATTTGTCTCATGTAATCCCTTTGATTTTTATCCTCTCTATAAATAAAGCCTTGGTTTTTCACTACCATCCAACTCTTTTCAGTCCTGCCAGTTTTTTTTTCTCTTCTTCTTTCTCCTGCAGCGCCCTGCTCTTTGCCTCAAAAAAAATTAAATGTCTTTGGATTGTACCACTTGTCTGCCTTTAAGTTTTAACTTTTGGTTCTCTTGTTATCCTTATTATGAGTGCTTAAAGATTGGAGGTATTTTATAGCCCTTTGCACACTGCCTGGGGGGCTGCACAGTGGCACAGTTGTTGCATGATAGTCCTGGGTTGAAATCCCGGGCAAGGCCTGCATTTTCCCCCAGTGCCAGCATGGGTTCTTTCTGTGTACGATAGTGACCTATATTGTCCTCAGGTGTATGTTTGTGCATGGTTGTCTATCCTGTATTTCAATGTGCTGTCCTGTGATGGACGGGCCATTTTGTCTGGTTTGTACCCCCTCTCTCACCTATTGACCACTGCAGATAAGCACTAGCTGCACCCCCAAGGATTAAGATAGTATAAATATATGGACACAATGGCTGCTTAAAGACAAAATGTTGGTACCTTAGATGTGCCTCACTACTTGAAAGCTAAAAGAGCAAAATAAGAAGAGTGTGGTGATGCCCAAAATTGGATTCAGTTAAAGAGGCCACTCAATTTGACGATACTGTCTTGACATTTGAATGCACAACCTGCTGCACTTTTGGATCTTGATTGTTTGTTCATTCCAAGCAAAAAATATCAAGAAATATTAATATTTAATAATAATAATAAATGTTATTTACAAGCACATTTCATAACATTAATGGTCCCTGTACAAATAAGAACTAAAACAACAATAAAACCAGATAAAACATAAAATAAGTTAAATTGAATAGTGCAATTACAAGAAGTAAACAGTCTTGAACAGGTGTGTTTTAAGTCTGGATTTGAACAGAGGAAGGGTGTCGAAGTTAAGGATGTCTGGAGGGAGAGAGTTCCAGAGTTTGGTAGTAGAGCACAAAAAAGTTCTGCTCCTCATGGCTGTGGTGACAAGGCTGTGAACAAGAGTTGAAACAGAGTGAGGTGAGAGATGGAGACGATTATTTTTTTCATAAATGAAAATATGCAGACCGGGTGATGTTTTTACTGTGAGATGTGAAATATAGGAAGATAATTCACCTCTCACACTAAAAACGTCATGAAGCATGACACCCAGACTTTTAACCACAAGTGAGGGGGAGACTGTGGAGGTGTCAACAGAAAGAGAAAAACTGTCTACTTTGAATATTACTGATTTTGTTCTTAAAAGAAGGAGCTCAGTTTTATCATTAATTAACCTAGATTTTATCTCAGACAAAACAGTAGGTGTGGAAAGTGGATGCAAGTACAGAATTGGGTTTTACTGGATAAGTAGAGCTGGGTGTAGCAGTGGAAATCAATGTTAAACTTTCAGAAAAGTTTGCCAATTAGAATAAGGTAAATGATGAAGAGCAGGGGTCCAAGGAAGGAGCCCTGAGGAAACCAGATGAAACAGGACAGGGGTCGTAACTAAAGGATTTAAGTTGGAAAAACCGAGTGTGGCCAGAAAGAGTAAAACCAGTAAAGACGGGTATGAATGATGCCAAGCGAGGATAATCTATTGAGGAGAATGGTGTGAGAAATTGTATCAAAGGCCTCACTCAGATCAAAGAGGATAAGAATCTAAATTAAACCAGAATCAGCTGCCATCAAAAGATCCTTTGTGATTTTCAGGATAGTGATTTCAGTACCCTGTTTGAGATGAAAACCAGACTGAAATTGTTCATAGAGGTTGTGAGTTAAATGGGAGTGGAGTTGAATTGCAAATCGTTTTTTCTAGTATTTTGGTGATGAAAGGTTAATTGGAAATGGGGCGGAGATTATTGTGGTTGTTGGGAACTGATCCATTGCTTTTAGTGTAGGAGTGATAACTGCAATCTTAAGAAGGGGGAAACAATTCCAGTAGTGAATGAGGAGTGAATCATAGTAGTTATTAAAGGGAGGAGAAACGAGTGGCAGGATTTAACTAGGACTGTAGGGGTAGTGTAATGGCAAAATGGCATTATCTCTGTGTGTGTGTGTGTGTGTGTGTGTGTGTGTGTGTGTGTGTGTGTGTGTGTGTGTGTGTGTGTGTGTGTGTGTGTGTGTGTGTGTGTGTGTGTGTGTGTGTGTAAATGTCAACAGCAATGAGGAATAATCTCTGGCCTATAAAAAGGTTGTTATGATCATACATCACTGAGATCAGACAATGAAGTCATGCAGACATTACCTTTGCAATGCTGATGAACAACTTAGTTTTGGTCTAGCAGACAAACCTGATAGACACCACTCCCACATACGGCTCGATGGAACTCAAACTTGCCTTTTCCAAATTAACCTGTTTATACACTGTTATAGTTGATATTAATGTTCACACCTCTCACATATACTGGACTTTAGTCCTCAAATATACTCAAGTTCATAAGGACAAGGCAGGTTTAAAAGAAAACTCAAAGATAATATATTTTCAGAAATGTCAAACTGCTTAATTTAAATAAAAAGATGATCATTTTAGATGGAAAGCTCCAATCTGTAACCAGTCTGTAACCAGTAGGCTTAAAAGCAATGCAGATTCTTAGAGAGACAAGCCAAAGTGATTGACAACCATTACTCCTTACAGTTGCTCCACTCGGCCATAAATAAAAGCCCTACTCTTTTTTTTCTATAGGCTGACTGCTGCCAAATACAGCAGTTTTCCTCGACATGAACATGATTCTGAGCCCGAAACCTTCAGCTAAGTGCAAGAGCAGCATTAAGGCTCATGTCAAAATAGCTTAGAGCCACAAAGCTCACTCTAGAAGGTAAGAGTGAAGTGACAGCACTCTGAGGCTCTCCCCCACTGACAGCCCTGCACGGTGGAGTGTGGAGGGCTGGTGCTTGGTTAATGTCAGGAAACACGGTTCAATTTGTTGTTAACATTGGCAGCCAGAGCCTAATCCTTGAACGCAGTGTTCCTTTGAGAGACCAACTCAGCACATGTTGCTGCCAACTTTTATTGAGCTAGCGCAGCGTACTGACCATGGGGAGCGATGGCTTTGGTTTTATTTTGGTTAAACCGTTTACTTGGATAGTCCATGGCTAAGTCTCCCAGTGAGACTGAGAAAACAGTTGCTCACCACATCCTCCAGTGAGGCACAGATGCTTATGGCTAACAAAGGAAAAATATAATTATCATTGTTCTTGGTGCCTGGGTTTTTGCATGGACCTCTCATATATATTTACACCAAACAACAGTGTGTTTGCTAAAATAAACCCTTTGAGACAAAACGGAGGAACCTGTTAAAGAAAAAAAATTTTTTTTAACTTGAAACTTTTCACTTAACGTGCAAAGAAAGAGATTAGCCCAGTTAAAAGATAGAAACATAAATGTGTGTTTGTGTGTGTGTGTGTGTGTGTGTGTGTGTGTGTGTGTGTGTGTGCGCGCGTGTGTGTGTGAATCTAAAGCATCGGATAGCAGGTCGGTTCTGCTGCTTCTGTAGGTGTGTGTGTAGTGTTGAATCACTCTTAACAGCCCCCAAACAGTCCCATGGCAAAGAAAAATAAACAGAAGCTGAAATGTTAAACTCAAACACTATTGTCCACAACTGAGATCCATATCGGTTCCCAACACTTGCATAACATCCATTCATCTATTTTTCCTTCCTTGATAGGTCAGCAGTCCATCGCAGCACCAATTCTGTACACAGAACTCTGAACACATTTATAAAATGACAATTATTGGCACCCCTAGTAAAGATGGGTAAAAACCCTTTATAGGATTTAAGTCTGGGGACTGAAATGGCCATTAGAGAAGGATGAATTAGTGTCTGCTGAACCACTTTTGTGTTGATTTGAACCAAACCAAACCAAACAGGTCGGCCGATGATGCTGTTAACTTAGGTCTACACTTCATCCTGCAACACCTCGACCACCCAGGGACGTACGCCAGGATCCTGTTTGTAGACTTCAGCTCGGCCTTCAACATCATCATACCAGACATCCTCCACCAGAAACTCACCCAGCTTAACGTCCCAGCCTCCACCTGTCAGTGGATCAACAGCTTCCTGACGGACCGACAGCAGCAGGTGAGACTGGGGAGCATCTTCTCCCGATCCAGATCAATAAGTACTGGTGCCCCCCAGGGGTGTGTTCTATCCCCTCTCCTCTTCTCCCTGTACACAAATGACTGCACCTCATCGGACTCGTCCGTGAAACTCCTTAAGTTTGCAGATGACACCACTGTCATTGGACTGATCCAGGACGGTGATGAGTCTGGATACAGACCGGAGGTGGATTGGCTGGTACACTGGTGCAATCAGAACTACCTTGAACTAAACCCACTCAAGACTGTGGAAATGGTGGTGGACTTTCGGAGAACACCACCCCCATACACCCCCCTCACCATCCTCAACAACACTGTATCGGCCGTGGACCACTTCAGGTTCTTAGGAACCACC
>JAHUTJ010035786.1:0-10501 GCA_036250325.1 Characodon lateralis
ATTTTTGTTTTAGATTCCATCACTCACAGTTGAAGAGTAGCTATGATGAAAATGACAGACTTTTACATGCTTTGAAGGTGAGAAAACCTGCAAAATCTGCAGTGTATCAAATACTTGTTCTCACCACTGTAGTTGGTCTGTTTGAGATGCATTAATTAACATATTGGGGGGATTTTCTGAAGCACACTTAGACAGGATTGACCATCGTCAGACAATCACACTTCTGAATGGAGCACAGTGATGCATTCAGTGACAGGTAACTTTTTAACATCTCTGAGAAATCCATATAACACTGAACCCAGCAGCAGCTGCGTTTGTCTAGGAGTATTCTTCTCTAGTAGCAGTTTGCTCAGTGCTTGCAACCAAGGAACATGTACACACATTAGACACATGAATAATCAGTGGCTCTATACATGTTGAAACAGTGAATGTCCACAGCAGTTAGCAGGAAATGCAGGGATGATGTTAAAACACTTGGAACCAACATCGCACTAATTCATCAAACACTGATGGAGTACTCATTGTGTTAATACAGGGTATGATATACGTTGGCACATCAGAGGGGGTGGTGAGGATTCCAACTGCTAACTGTTCCTACTACTGGACCTGTGCCCAGTGTGTTCTTTCCCAGGATCCCTTCTGTGGTTGGGACCCTGTCAACAGGGCCTGTGTGGAGGTCTCCAACACTCAAACTGCTCTGTGAGTATGACACTGCAAAGAACTGCCCTGTATGTACAATGTACAATTTAAGTGAGGTGTGTGGTGAAACCATCTGAGCAATGCTTGGATATTTGTTTTAATTACAGTCTCATTAACAGAAAATCCTTGAACTAATCTGCAATAAGTTTACATGCAATCCACAGCATCCTTTAAAAATGCAGGGAGGGCCTGAAGACAAAGCTTTATGGTTAATAATGCTATCCTCATGAGATGTAAGATAGGCTTCAAGGTGGCCTTGTCTTGTGTGATTGCTTCCTACTTTATTCCGAGTTTCTAATTTAAGCTGGAGTGCGGTCACATGTGGAGCTAAATGCAGATATTACTACATGCTAATAATTTGTACAAGGTTTTGTGGTTTGTGTGTAGTTATATATGTTCCCTATTCAGTTTTTGCCCTTATTGAGTGAACCGCTCAACTAGAGCGTCTTAAACAAGGAGGTCTGTTGCCATGTCTGCTCTCTCAGTAAAGTCGGACTGACCCCATCAGGATTCTGTGAGAACTGAGTCTTAGCTGAACATGTTCTGCAGGAGGTGTTGGTTTTAAGACTACAAACTGCTTGTGTGGAGTGTTCTTCCGAAAACATCTCTGTTCTCCACACTAGGTTTTAGGATTTCTACTCTGAGAAGCACGGTAGTAACTGCAGTAATCGAAATTAGTCTTATTCATCATTTAAAAGGATTAGCCAATAGAAAAACAAATTCCACTTAAATGTTAACTGTAATTTCCCCTGTTTAGGAGCCAGGACATAGACGGAGGGAATGTTGAAGAAGCCTGTAACAGTATTTCATTAACACATAGAACCAAATTGGAACCAAGCAAGTTGCCCACAGGTAAGTGTTTCTCATCTGAAACATTTGTGGCATCTTTGTTCTGGAATTGTGTTCACTGAGGTATTTATTTTATATGAACATCCTTCAATGAAGATTTGATATTTTTTGACATTCTTATTTTGGGGATAATTTCCAAACATAATAAGAATGACAAAAGGTGCATATTTAAAGTTCATATTGTGCATTACAGTAAACAGCAGTTTACTTTGCTCTTATTTTACATCCGTCTGTCGATATCTATGAAATCATAGTAAGCAACATAAAAGTAAAGATCTGAAACCGGATTGTGATTTCACTGAGAAGGTGTTCCACATGTTTTAATTCAGTTAATGAGTTAGCATGCGAGCTAACTCATTCAGACTAATTCACTCATCATATGCTCATGTTTATGTTCATTACCAATCAGTCTGTAGGTTTTTCTATGATCTGACCCCAAGGGAGTAAGCTGGAACCTGTATGTCAGCCTCATGTCCTGCAGGTGAGCCGGTGTCCGTGTCTCTGAATGAAGTGGTGCGGCTGCACTGTCCTGCGGCGTCGCAGCTGTCCAAGCAGCTGTGGGTGCGTCCAAACAGCCGTCTGTCCTCAGATCTCTACCTTCACCTGGAGGACGGGAGTATCAGCTTTGTGGCCACTCCAGCTACACTGGGCCACTACCTCTGCCTGTCCACAGAGAACGGCTACCGACAGACCATGGCCATTTATCACGTCAAGCAGAAGAGCAATCCCATAGCTCAGACTCCACCCAGCTACACCCAGCTTCACACACGAGCCCAACCCACCACTCAGACTGCAGCAAGACCAGGACTGCAAACCTCGGTTGGAGTGGTGCCTAAAACAACAGAATTAAGACCGGGAGAGACTAAACCTTCACTGTCCATCAGGAACACTCAGGTCACCACCAGACAGCTTGACAGAAACTTAACTTTCCAGGTAAAGGAATCTGGAAACACAGAAGAAGAATTCCCTGATGGAAAGCCCCTGCTGTCAGCCCGCTGCCCCAGTTACCTAAAGGAGCTAGTGGTTGTTTCAGTTCTGCTGGTGCTATGCCTCAGTCTGCTCATCACAATCACTCTGTATGTTCTCAGACAGCACTGCCAGAGAAGAACCGCTCCTGCAACAGGCGCTCCAAGCAGGAGCTCTGACAGGAGGACCCCTGAGGAGCAGGAGGCCTTAAGGGGAAATGAGTTTGTGAACAAACACAATGGTCAGGCACCTCTTGGTGGACATGCCCATGGGTTGGTTTGTAATGGGAATCTCACAGCTTCTACACAGAATTTGCCAAACACTCCCTTCTGAGCAGTAGCCAAAGAGCCTTTAGAGAAGACCACATATGGAGGAAGGAAGTTGGCGTAGCAGAGTTACTTCGGTGGCTGGGTCACAGGACCTGACTGAGATTTCAGACTTCCTGAATGTTATGCAGTTGTTCCACATGTTGGGTCTGAGTGCTGCCTGCTCCTGTTATATAAAACTAACAGACACCAAACCAGTAGCTGCCACACTTGTGTTTTTTAAAGGGAAAATAACCTTTTCCAACACAACTGAATGGTTGTCAGATTTTAACATTTAAAGCAGAGCTTTGGTTTAAAACCACATCAGAAATCTGACTGTTAAGGTAAGTCCAGCTGAATAGTGTAAAACTATTTTAGGAATTCTTAGCAGTTGAAAATACAGCATGTTCTGTAACAAAGAGCCACCTGTCCAGTAAGAATGATGTCGAGGTAACCGGGATCTGATGGGTAAAGGTAAACGGAGCTTTTTGTTTCAGATTGTGTTCCACACGTCACAGATGTGCCTTGGATGCCTTCACAAGATGTCTTAGTGGAGTTGTTATACTTTATCACATGCTGGACTTTTGTCTTATGTCATTGACAAACAAGCTCCCGTTCTGATGGCACTGTGCTGTGATCCCACACGTTTACCTGCTTCTCAATAAGACAGATTCACTGGCAAAGGATTGTTTTTGCTACTTCCCTCCCAGTGGATCCTCTACAGCTATATCTGTAAAAGGAGAAAGGAACATAGGAGAAACACATTCTTCTAATCCATTAATCAGTATTCCAAAAGTTGATCATGCTTTGTGTTTCATTCATGTTGCATTGCTGGTGTTCCAGCAGAACGAAAGCATTGTTGCTGTAGGGAACTGGGACTGACCATTGTTGAGTCTACAGCTGATGAATCAGGAAGCAACCTGAAGTCCATCTGGCTGAGCACTCTGTGTATAATATCATACTTGCATTTGAGCTTGCCTCACAGTATTAATGTGATTTTTAGCAGCTAATGTCATCTGGCTAGGCTGACTATTACAAGAATATAAGCTTATAAAGAAGGCTGGCTCTGTTCTGGGGACTCCTCTGGAACCTCTGGAGATCATTGTGGAAAGACGGATTCTTCATAAAATGAAGGACATCATGGAGAACCCTGAGCATCCTCTTCATGAGACTGTTGCACGACAACAGAGTGTCTTCAGTCAGAGGCTTCTTCAGATCTGCTGTAAGACGGACCCCTGCAGGAGATCCTTCCTGCCCACAGCCATCAGCATCTACAACGGCTCTTTGAAGAAACCTTCATAATGAGCTAGAACAACATTTAATTTCCCTTCAGGATTAATAAAGTATTTTTCAATTGAATTGAATTAAATTGAACAGTAACAATATGTTTGAAGCTTGTGTTTTCTTGGTGTAACCATGTATAAGGGGTTGCTTCATGTTGTTGAAAATCATAGCAACCCCTACTTGTGGAAACTATCAAACCAAATACCCAAGCCTGTGGTCTCACAAGTATTTGCTCTGATATAACCATGTCTCATATGTCTCAGTTAAAAAAACAACAACCATGATTCAATTCCAGTTCAGTTTATTTACTGCATATAACACCAGTTCTCTACAATGTGTTACCTTAAAGCTCTACAAGACATATGGGTCCAGTTTACATCCAGAAATATGTAAAACATCCCAAATCAAAAAGAAGTACTCACTGGTTTATTTCTCAGTTGTAGAATAATAGATGCTGATCATTAAATGGGCTCAAAGTAAGTTACATTAAATTTGCCATCAGCATTTTCTTATGACAGATTGCTAGATGTCAGTTTTAATACAGCATTCATTTAAAGACACATTCATGTGGTCAGTAGTGTGAAGCTATTGCTAGCATGGAAAATTTGTTAGAAGCCATTAACATCCCCTAATCCACAAATATCACTGGGTAATAATGAAGCACATCCTTTCACAGCAAAACATGCTGTAGCTCACATAATGGTTTCCTTTCACCCTTCACATGAGATAAAAAGCTAGTCAATAAGACTTGAGTCTCAAGTCTTTAGGGCACAAGCCTAAGTCTAGTCAAAGTCTTTGCTCTTTGTGACTTATGTGTTACTCGAGGTGGAGTCTCTACCTCAAGTCTGTCACTGCATTTACCCTTACAACAAACTCATTTCGGCCTTCCATACATGTGACTCGGAGATGTGTTGAGAGATAGGTGTTGGTCTCCAGAACCAAGTATTGCAACGCAGTCTGTCTTTTTAATTCACATGTCTTCATTGGGCTTTATTCGTGTTCTTTACAATCTCCCCTACTCATGAAAATAACCAGGGAAGACTGGAACAAACAGATTTTGGTAGGCAGACTGACTGACAATAATCACTAAAACTAGGTAGTTCCCCCATGACTACATGGAACCTAATCCAAGGTTGGCAGATTATTGTTTACAACATAAAAAATTCAACAAATGGAGGAGGTCTAGAATTAGGAAAGAAAAGTACAAAATTATTGAACTGTTGCAGTCATGAATTTCTGTTGGGCCAGCTGCGGTTTGAAAATGTTAACCTATTCTGAAAGACCTAGAAACTGGACAAAACATGGTGGCCTTATTGTTCTGAACAAAAACCACGGTCAGCAGCTCTCTGGGGAGTGAGCACCTCTGGAAGGTCAGATTCTACATAAAACCCTAATAATAAATCTTAAAACACATTAAGAGAAACTTCAAACAGCACTGAGTCATACATTGAAATATCCATCTAATATCCACATAGTTCACAGTTCAGTTGTTGATATCATGTGACACATAGTGCGTCACCGAGCTGTTCATGCAGTTCATCATAAGGCTCAGGAAGAGAATACAGCAAAGAGGCTGTGACAAATGGCCGAGGATTAGTCACACTCAACAATATCAGAGCACAGTCTTGTTTTTACCAGTCATAACACATGGAATACTTCATTAGAAGTTATTAAACAAGCTGATATCTATTTGCACATAACTACAGTCCTCACTGAATAGCAACAGATTTCAGCTGCTTTCTTGGCTTTCAATGCCTTTTTGTGTGTCCTTTCCTTTGTGTACAATACTTATTCCATGTAACATTCCACTTAATTACAGAACAAAATCTATGGGCTAATGAGTTTGAGTATTACTTGGGTTGTTACTAACATCTAGTTAGAATTTCATGTCAATAGAAAAAAAAAAAAAGCCCCAGAAAGAGGAGTCGTTGCTGGGCCTTTTTCACACAATTACAATTGCCAATGTGTTGGAGCTTCAGTGTAGGTCCACATCCATGGCCACATCCAGGAACTTGAAGGCCACCTTCTCCATATACTCCCACTGATTGTAATGGCTGCAGGTCAGACTTCTTCTGAAGTCTACAATCAACTCTTTGGTTTTAGAGGTCTTGTTGATCGAGTTGGTAGTGTATTGAGGCTATGGATAGATGGGCGGCCCTCTCTGGCTTTCTGAACGTGGTCAATAAGAAAGTCTGATCCAGCAGCAGGTGGTGGGACGGAGACCACTGTCCAAAAGCTTTGCTCAGTTGAGTTTTTAATGCACTTAAATGATTCTGGTGTGAATGGTGCAGACATGTAGAAATAAGGTTTTTCACAGTCTTTTGGGAGGGGGGACTAAATGCTCGATCATGTCCACATTTCAATTTTGATCTCAGAACAAACATCAGACATAAAAAGCAGAACAGCTTGTCACAGCAACATATCCTGGTTTGTTGGTAAAAAAAAAAAAAAAAAAAAGTCAGTTTGACTGGATGAAATGCTTCAGAATTTACATCAGAATCTCTTGAGTCACAAAGGTTTATTGAAGTCAACAAGTCACCTTGAAATTCGGATGTTTGTAAGCCCTTGTTTGCAATGAATCTGGTGTCTACTTTCTGTCCTTTTGACCCCCTGGGTGACCTGGACGTTCACTAAGCAGGGACACTAGTTAGCTTTTTTAAAGCACCTTTTAAATAGTAAATTGGCTATTTTGGTTAAATCTAGCATTGTCATTAAAAACAACAGAAGATAAATATGAATTTCTATATTCATATTTGTTTTCTGTTTTGTTTGACATTTTACAAAAAGAAATGTACCTCTGGCTATTTACTTTAATAAACTGTCCTAGATCCTGAATGTTTTGCACCATGTCAGTTATTTGTCCCTTTATTTTATTATTAGTTTTAGCTTTCTTTCACTGGCTCAGTTAATTTAGATTTTTGTCAGCATCTTGAGATGCTGTTCAGTGCTCAACCCGCCGGCACCTTTAGTTCAGCTATATCCTGCTGCCTATTACCACCTGGCAAAACCACCACGCTAAAAAAGTGGTGAAACCCAATTTGCTCTCCAGTAAGAGTGGACAAGAGGGGGCCAGTATGTGGCATTGCGACCAGTATACGAAAGCTTCAGTTCTTGATGCAACTGTTCCAGGTTTGAGTCTCAACAACAGAGACCTGTGCTGCATGTCTCCCCCTCTCTCAATCCCACTTCCTGTCTGCTTACCTTCAAAGGGTAACAAAGAAAACATCCACTAGTGCTGCAATAGAAAAGTGGATAAGCAGTAAGCAAAGAGCTTATCCACTCTTGAATGTTCACAGTTTATTATCACAGCCAGGAATTCCAGCTTAAACTGTAAAAGTTAAATGGCAAACCTGTTTAAGTCTCACTGTCCATACACCCTCCGTTAGCTCTACTAGGTGTGGCATTTATTTTTCTGGTCATAGAAATTAATAGGGAGGGAAATGTAGTGGGCATTTTTTTTATTTGTTTTGCGGAATTTTTACAGAATGGGTTTCCATGGCCGAGCAACTGCATCCAAGCTATACATCACCAAGTGCAAAGCATCGGATGCAGTGGTGTAAAGCACGCCACCACTGGACTCTAGAGCAGCGGAGGCATCTTCTCTGGAGTGACAAATTGTGCTTCTTCATCTGACAACCTGATTGATGAATCTGGGTTTGGCAGTTGCTAGGAGAACAGTACTTGACTGACTGTATTGTGTCAAGTGTTGAGTTTGTTGGCAATGCATGTTAAGTCCACAGTTACAAACCTTGTTTTCAAGATGGACAGTGATTTTAAACTTGATAGTCAAATAAGGCCCACATTTAAGTCTAGAGTTTACCATTTAAGGAAAATAGCAAAGGTATTATCTATTCTTTCAAGGCAACAGTGGGAAACAGTAATTCATGCCTTAATTTCATCACGGCTAGATTACTGTAATTCAATCTATCTCAGAATTGGCCAGTCCTCACCTACACGTCTGCAGCTAGTTCAAAATGCTGCTGCCTGCTTCCCTTCACTGGCTGCTTGTGTACTTAAGAGTCCAATTTTAAGTCCTTCTGTTTGGTTTAAGGTTTTGCAGAGTCTTGCCTGCCTTGTTTAACTGAGCTACTTCACCACTACACTCCCGCTCAGACATTTATAGGCCCCCTGACCGGGGGCCTATAATACATTCACATCATCATTACATTCTTTGGTCATCAGCTTTGGTAACCCTGAGACAAAGTGAAACAACAAATAAAAGATACAGTACATATATATGTATATATATATATATATATATATATATATAAAAAAAAGAAAAATCATGGTTCATAGCTTATTCGTCCAACTTCCATTATGTACTGGAACCTGCCTGTGTCATTGGCAAAGGTGGTGCTATGAACTGTGGGGAAATGAATGTGAGGGAATCAATCCTGACTTGTAAACGCTTGACCTGCCTGTATGCGGTGTGTTATCTTAACAAAACCAACGTTTTAAAACAGATTTATGTTTAAACACATTAGCTCTTCCACATGATGATGGTGTTTAGCATAACTCCTGTCTCTAAACTATCTATATGCGAAAAGAGAGAAACTCTTGAATTGCAGTACCTAGGCTATAAGCCAGGTGTGTTTGTGGAGGTTGCAAGGTGTCTGCCTTGGTGGACTTAGGATTTTCTCTACTAAGTTCAGCAGAACTAGGCCAGTAGGTGTCTGTGCCTTGATGGGGCTGTCTACAGATGAACCAACCTCTCTTAATAAGATTTTGCAAGATATCTCTGGCAATGTGTGTGTCCATTAAATCATTCTTAATCACTTCTGTGAGGGTCTGCAGTGCATGCAGAGTGTTAATGAAAATTATCGTGCCAACTTACAGTTTAATACTGTGTCCTAGAAGGTAGTTATATTTTTTAACTGTTTCTGTTGAAGAAAGTTGTTAGTGATTAGTGCATGTTAGTGTGAGTTTATGAAACATGCACCTATTTAACTAGTCCTACGCACTGGTCTCTCCTTTCCCGGACATGGAGACAAGCTCTGTTCTTGNGAGAGTTCGATGTAGAACTTCATCTGGTTCAGCAAAAGAGCAGCAGCTGGGATGACGGTGTCAATCTTTTCTGACAAGCATCCAACCCACTTAATGAAGCTGCATGTCACAGTTAAGAGGAATTTGTTACCTCCTGTTAATTTTGGGGCTGGTTGGTCTGAAGGTGGAACCAAGGTAATGTAACGCCCCTTCGCTGAAGCGGAGGTTGACTGATTGGCTGGGATGGCTGAAACTGGCAGCAGGTTAAGCATCCTTGGATGTGGACCTGAGTGTCGTGAGACAGAGGCCAGTATGCCATCTGTTGTAAGTTTTCACACCTGGGTTCTTTAAAGAGCGAAGAATTGATGCATGACTGCATCTGGGAGGGGTTTTCTGGGTGGCTGGGTGCAGCTGTGTCCCAGAGGTGCTCATGTCTGGCACCAAAGAGGGTCTGAGAGGTTTTTTGGGCTCCTCTAAGCTGGCAACCTGGTTTGTCACCAAGGATAGTTTGTTGCTTGCACCCAGTGGTTTTTGCACCTCCGCCTGAACCCAGAGTTGGTCCTGGTGGCAGTCAATGATAGGGGCCAGCCTGTCCCGCAGGTCTTGACAACCAAGCAAAGGCTCTGTATTCAATGTGCACATATAGATGGGGTGCACCAGAGTCATGTCTTTGAGTGTGATGTCCAGCTCCACCCAACTAGTGATGCACGATCGGTCTTGGGTGTGGCTGGTGATGCTTACATCACAAGCTTCGGCCTGAAATGGCTTAATGACGGAGAGCATGGCTCTACTCACCTCCTCAAACAAGGCTGAGCCCATCAGGTAGACTCTAATGGTTGTGGAGACTGGGTCCATGCCTAGTCGTGCTGGCAGGGGTTTTGGATCTGGTTTCACCGGATGGTCTGCTGCCTCTTATGATGGTGGAGGTTGGGCACATGCCTGGCGCACTGCTTCTGTCAGAATCTTGCAGAAGGCATCCTCCTGCATGTTGATTCCAACCTTTACCATCAGTCTTACCTTTGGGCTTCACGTGATGGTCATGTCGTCTGTTCGACCGGAAGTGGTCTGGCAACTTTGACTGTGGCTGATACTCAATAGCACCCCCCCGGTCCAGCTGACAAGACCTACGTTGTTCCCTTAAACTGTTCTTAATATGGGTTCTGTTTTGTTGGAATTTTGAATCTGAGAATATTATTTAATATTAATATTTTATCAAATAATATTTCGGTCTGTTAAGGGTTGTCCTGTGAATACCAGCCCAGTAAGGCGATGGTATTAGGACAAAATGGAAAGGTGTGAGACAAGCTCTGACATTATTGAACAGCATAAACTCTGCACATATATGGAATGAATTCACACAATTTCTTAAAATACAAGAATTTATTAACAAAAATAAGTCAACTCAAAGTCAAACA
>JAHUTJ010035787.1:0-10498 GCA_036250325.1 Characodon lateralis
TCCTCCCCAGAATGTTTGCCTGGGCGGACAACATGCGACACTGCCGATAAATGTCATCATCATCACAGAGCTGGTCTGTGATGTAGTGACCCAGATATTTAGTTTTGGAACAAACATTTAACTTTTGACCTGACAGAAAAAAATCAGGGAAGCAAAGTTGTTTGTCAGCTTTAGTCCTACAAACTAGTACAACAGTTTTCTTAGCATTATACTGCACATCAAAACTCAACCCATAATCAGAGCGATTAAAATTCTTTGCACTGTGAATTGAAACATCTTTTTATCTCATCTGCAGTGCTTCTGCAAATCCAGTATTGAATTATTGTGTTGTATTAATCTTTCATTTCTGGATGTTGGGGGTTTGGTCCGACGTGAGGGCATTGTTTTGTTAAATTATGACTAAGAGAGACTGCCTTCAATAAATTAATGACATGAACTTGCCACAACATTAAAATCCTCTTTGTAATGTTAATTACATTCTCCTTGTTGTGCAAAAACTGCTCTAAATAGTCTGATGTTGTCTGGCATTTAGCTCCGGGATCTTTTGGGTCACATTAAAGCCACATCTAGATGAACTCCGAGAGACCATTGCATCACAACAACACAATCATTGTTAATTATTCCAAAACTCAGCTGGGTTAGTGCTGCAGGTTATTAGCATTTTTGCAGAAGATAGTAAAATAGTCTGTGCTCTGTGCAGCAGTCATGAAGCACGCTGGCTAGATCATAGCTAATCCCCTCCACAATAGACATCTTCCAACCTACTTTGTCTGAAAAAATGACTTCCAGAAATTGTCCAGACCTGAACTATTGTCAGATGATGAATTCATTGCAGTTCTTCTTCAGAATCACGTCATTTATTCACTTTCTTTTGTTAACTTGCTGTTTTGTTAACTTGTTCATGGAACGTTCCATAAACATTCAAGGAATAGTTGAACAGTGGCCGGAGATCTTCGGAGTATGAAGTTTTACTGAAGGTCTCCTAATGTTTGCTTCTGAAAACAGGCACCATCTGGGAAACGTTCCCTGGAAGTAAACCTCATGTTTTTACCTATTTGCTAAAGGTTGCAGACAATTTTCCAGTTGCTTTTAAAATCAACATCTGAATCAACTTTATTTGCCAGGTTTGTGCACAAAGGCAAGGAATTTGGCTTTGGTTCCACTTTATCCTCAATGAAGACTTTTTTTTGTGGCCGGAGCTAACTTTCCTGTAATTTTTAGCAAACATTTACAAGACATTTACAAAACCAAGTTTAGGGTTGCAGTCAACAATCAGTACCTTTTAGGCAACAGTAAGATGTTTAACTAACGTTTCCAGATCTACATCCACTAAGCATTCAGAAAATGTTCGTCTGACCACCTTTCCAGTTTAGCCAATGTTTCTTGGAAACTTTCTCAACTTTCATGTTTTCATGTCATCTAAGCATTTGTAAACATTTTGTTAATTGTTGTGAATAACTTTCCAGTAACACTAATAGAATGTTTTTTTGAAAATTTAGCCAACTTCATTTTTAAAAATGTTTATTAAGTGTTAGGAAAGCTTTTGCTAAAAATTGTGTCTACATTTCCAGTAAGTCATCTGAGTGTTCGTAAAAGGTTTGCTAAATATTTTTGCTAACTTTCCCGTAGCCTTTAGCAAAAGTTTGCTTGGCTGCCCTTTGCTAACAGTTGAAGGTACCTTTTCCCTTAGCAAACATTTTCTGGACACTTACCTAAACAAAATGTTGTGTTTAGTGTTTGGACAATGTCAGCTAAAGGTAGCAGCGAACTTGCCTGTAAGTTTAGTACATTTTCCAACCTTTACTTTTTTAAGTCAATGACATGTTTGAAAAGCATTTGCTAAAGGCTGCAGTTAACTTTCCAGTAGCCTTCAAAGAGAACGTTACCTGGAGCTTTATAAACACTCCTGTGTTTACAATCCTTCACTTTTTCGATCCATCAGTTTTGTTAAAATGTTCACTTCAGGTTGCAACGTTTCAGTAATTTTTAGCCAACATTCCCCAGACGCTTTCCTAACCTAGGGGGTAGGGTGTCCTAACTTTTTCCTTCAAAGTCAACAAAGGAAAATTCTACACTAAAGATTGCAGCTAACCTTCATTAATGTTTAGCAAGTGTTTGTCAGATCTTTACATGACCTTAATTTAAATACAGTAAGTATTTGGAAAATGTACAATGGACTTGCAGAAAACACTCCAATAACCTTCAGTGGACGTTTCCCACAAGTTTGCATATAAAAACGTCTAATACTTGAACAATGTGTGCATGCAGATCTATGACGTAACACCAAGGAGTAAGTACTTACATTAGATTTTTTTAAATGTTTTTCCTCCTATTTTTCCTTAAGATAATCTTTGTTACCTGGCAGTTATTTCCAGCCGTCACTTTGTGACCTTCAGGAAACAATACCTAGGTTACGAAATCTGTAACCTTTAGAGTGGGTTCCCTGAACTTTCTTTGGCGGTTGGGTTCTTCTAACCTCAAAAGGAACTGATGAGCAACCTTCTCCAAAGATGAATTTTAATTCTGAAAGTAAGAGAGACCAAATTTGTATTAACTTTTCCTGCCCCTGTTGCTATTTTACATTTCAGCCTGACTCATGGACTCATGGCACCTGTAATTCATTTTAAGCTTTAAAATTTTACCTTCACTGAAACCTAAAAGCAACAAGGAAGTACTAAGAATGACGATTTACTAGGCTTCTAAAAACCTCAAAGAGTGCAGTATGACACGTACAGAAATTATTGCTATTGCTCTGCAGTGACGAGGTGAGAGCTGTTCCTCTGAGGTGGTGAAACAAGCACATGAAGCCTTGATTTCCGGCCATTAAAACTAAAAACCCAGATTTTGCCGTCGTTAAGAGGCAGCTGCGTCTGCGAGGGTCAGCTCTGAGACAGAGTTCTGCTCTGATAGCGTGTCTCCAGCTAATTGTGAGAGCAATCATTAAGTCTGATAAGGAAAACCATAAATCACAAAGAAAAGGCCTGACCTGTGGCTGGCCCCAGACATTCGGTGGAGGAAACTCAGCGGCTGACTCAGAACAGCTAAAATCTCATTATGTCTTAGACTTGACAAAGTGCCAGCGCCATCATTGTTACTGCAGAGGAGACCAGCTCTCATTCATCCTGGCTCTGTTATTTATTTATTGGTTTGATAAAACTCAAAGCGATGTTATCACCAACTACAGCAGTGAGACTTGAATACTGCTGCGTTGACATCCTTCCTTCATCACTGAAAAGACCGGTAATGTGTGTCTGAAAGGATCCTGTAGTCCAGTCATCATTACTTTGGTTTGTGAGTTTTTAAATGAATAAATAAACAAATTAATAATTTATTTCGGACAGTATTAACATTAACACACACAGATGTACACTCACTGGCCACTTTATTAGGTACACTTGTCCAACTGCACAAAGTGCAAATTTCTAATCAGCCAATCATATGGCAGCAACTCAATGCATTTAGGCATGTAGACATGGTCAAGACGATCTGCTGCAGTTCAAACCGAGCATCAGAATGGGGAAGAAAGGTGATTTAAGTGACTTTGAACGTAGCATGGTTNTGGGGAAGAAAGGTGATTTAAGTGACTTTGAACGTGGCATGGTTGTTGGTGCCAGACGGGCTGGTCTGAGTATTTCAGAAACTGCTGATCTACTGGGATTTTCACGGACTACCATCTCTAGGGTTTACAGAGAATGGTCCAAAAAAGAGAAAATATCCAGTGAGCGGCGGTTCTGTGGGCGCAAATGCCTTGTTGATGCCAGAGGTCAGAGGAGAATGACCAGACTGGTTCGAGCTGTTAGAAAGGCAACAATAACTTATATAACCACTCGTTACAACCAAAGTATGCAGAAGAGCATCTCTGAACGCACAACACCTCGAACTGTGAGGCGGATGGGCTACAGCAGCAGAAGACCACGCCGGGTGCCACTCCTGTCAGCTAAGAACAGGAAACTGAGGATACAATTCACCCAGGCTGACCTAAATTGGACAATAGAAGATTAGAAAAATGTTGTATGGTCTGATGAGTCTCGATTTCTGCTTTGACATTCGGATGGTAGGGTCAGAATTTGGCATCAACAACATGAAAACATGGATCCATCCTGGCTTGTATCAGCGGTTCAGGCTGGTGGTGTAATGCTGTGGGGGATATTTTCTTGGCACATTTTGGGCCCCTTAGTACCAGTTGAGCATTGTGTCAACGCCACAGCCTACCTGAGTATTGTTGCTGACCATGTCCATCCCTTTATGACCACAGTGTACCCATCTTCTGATGGTTACTTCCAGCAAGATAACTCGCCATGTCATAAAGCACAAATCATCTCAGACTGGTTTCTTGAACATGACAATGAGTTCACTGGACTCAAATGGCCTTCACAGTCACCAGATCTCAATCCAATAGAGCACCTTTGGGATGTGGTGGAACAGGAGATTCACATCATGGATGAGCAGCTGACAAATCTGCAGCATCTGTGTGATGCTATCATGTCAATATGGACCAAACTCTCTGAGGAATGTTTCCAGTACCTTGTTGAATCTATGCCACCAAGGATTCAGGCAGTTCTGAAGGCCAAAGGGTGTCCAACCCGGTAGTAGCAAGGTGTACCTAATGAAGTGGCTGGTGAGTATATACCTCAGTGTATAAACACTGTTTTACATATTTATATATTTAGCAAATCAACAATGAAAAAGTGTTTGTCCTGTGTGTGTGTTGCCCTGCGATGGACTGGCGACCTGTCCAGGTGTACCCCGCCTCCTACCCATAGACTGCTGGAGATAGACACCAGCTTCCCCGCGACCCGCTATGGAAGAAGCGGTAGAAAATTACTGACTGACTGACAATGAAAAAGAAAAGATAGTTCATTTCTAATCTTTTAAGTGTGAATACCTCTAGAAAGGTATTGGCAATGTGCAGTCTGGAGTATGCAGATGTATGCTAACAACAGCAATGATATGAGAGGAGCAACTGAAGTTGGGTTCTAAAGGTATTTCCTAACTATCTGAAGTTTGTGTGGAGTTTCTCTCCAAGAAGTCTCAGAACGGAGCAATGTAGACATGGTTAGTCATAATGCACAGTGTCATGTTTGGTACACAGCATAACGGCACAAACACCTCATACCAACTGTAAAGCACAGTGGTTGAAGAATGATGATCTGGGCTTGTCTTGCACCTACAGGACCTCTGGGCCTTGCAGTCATTGCACTCATGTTTCCCAAAGTATCCTAGGATCAAGATCATTTGCTCTGTTCGGGTCATAACACATGACAATATGCCCTAGTGCAGCAGCAATTATGCAACAAAAAGGCTGAAAATAAAATAATCATGGTGTTGCAACCGCCCAGTCAAAGCTGAGACCGCAAACTAACTGAAATGCTGTTGCAGGACCTAAAGAGAGCTGTGCATAAGCAAATGTCTTCAGCCTCATGGTATCAATATCATTTGGACAGAGGAGACCAAAAATGTCTGATGATTTGGGCTTGTCTTGCAGCCACAGGCCCTGGATAGATCAGTCATTGAGTCAACCATTAACTCCTATGTATTTCAAAAGTCTTACACAAGGTCATCTGATCTATCAGCTAAAGCTTCACCCCTTTGGATCACAAGATGACAACATTTCTAAGAACACCACCAAATGTACAGCAGAAATACTGGAAAGGAAACAAAACAATTTGTTGCCATGACCCAGACAAAGCATTAGTCACAACAGTCATAACAATATAAAGAAGCGATAACAATGATAGTTTTTCTTTGCCCATACTACAAGTTTCAGTTTCTATCCCACTCTTTCTGTAGCCGGTCATTAGCACTCCCGCTATATGAAGCCATTAGTTTTAGAGCTTTCCTTTTCAGGTTCTTGTTTGAGGTTCACTTCTGGTTTTGAACTCCTGCCTTGGTACACTTAACATCTGGACAATACTGCATCTTTAATAATACAGAAGAGGAGTATGTCTGTTGAGCAGATGGAAGCATTAGTTTTATGTTGAATCTTGACTTTGGCTACATGCTATAAATCGTCCAGAGAGCGGAACGCACATGGTTTCTCTCTGTTCTTTCCAACACACCTTGGTCCTCCCATTAAGTATGGTGTGTCCATATCTTACTGCAGGCTTTGACATTCTTTGCTGTTTTTCTACTACACAGCTTCGTTTCTCTTCTACACAATGTAAAGCCAAAACAAATATTCCCTTTCACTCTACAGTAAGCTTGAATTATGGACCGGAGGGGTTGAACGCATTGCAGGAACCAGCAGCTGGAAACTCCATGCTGCCACTGCGGACTCCAACTCATCCATATATTAAATAGATTAATGAAAGGCTTTATTTGGTTATAAAACTTACTTTCATTAGATTTTTAAAGTGTCCATGTCCTCAGACAGTGAACTGTAGAGTAAACAGTGACTGCACATGTTAGCATTTCCAGAACATTCCAGATGTCTGAGAATAAAGTCATAAAAAGCATCTGCACACCCACCATCCCGTCTAATTTAACTACCAGACTGGGGAGAAATTATTATTAATGTAATTTAATTGTGTGTACTCCAATATTTCCTTTCCCAAAGACCAGACGTTCACATGACATTTAAACACCATGTAAGGAGTACCCAAGAGTCTCTCACCATTAACAGCAATGCTCAGATAATAGTCTCGACTGGGGGAAACAGCAGCCATAACTGTATATACTGTAAGATGGCATCATTATTACCCATTTTGACTGAAAAAGCCAAAGTGTGCAGGAATGTCAGCTATAATGCATTTTTCTATTCATTTATATGCTAAATGGCATGACCTGTATAATTCAGGCTAATATCAAATAACAAGCTGTTTTCTTCCCACAACAGCTCCAACCAATAAAACTCATAAGTCTTCAGACTTGCTTCCCAGATCTTTTTGGACTGGAGTCAGGGACGTTTGGCAGGCTGCTAAACTCCTTTGACTCATTTCAGTTTGTTAAATTTAAATAAAAAAATTTAAATTTCTGAACAAAGGTGGTAACACTAGCTATTTGGGGTAGGGCGTGCTAACTTTTTCCTGCTATTAGAGGGTAGGGTGTCTTAACCTTTTCCTCAATTAGACAAACACACTTTTGTTGATATCTTTTATTAAATGACTAAAAGTTCAATTCTGTTGTTTAAGTCAATTTATATAACATTGTTTTGGTGACATAAGTTAAAAAGATTAGACATTATTATGGGGACATTTATTAATAAAAAAACTAAATATTTTATGCAATTTTATAATTTTTTTCATATCACTGTGTGGCAATTCCACATGGGGTCATCGAGGAGTCTAGTTCACTGGGAATGGTGGCTGGTTAATGGTACCAGTTGACAAATGGATCACTGTTTCTCATCCATTACATCGTGTGAACATCTGACAGCAACCATACTGTACAGCAACACACTGCAGGTCTCCAGACTGCTCAGTACTGTAATACAGCATGGGAAACAGACCCAGTTGTCAACCCACCGCACTGTAAAGCTATGCTAATTAGGCTGGCAATAAAAACACTGACGGTAATTAAGAACAGGAATGTGAGACAGAAAGGGCTCAGAAAACAGAAAAATATCCGAACTCCAGCTGAGAGTCTGCAGGATGGTCTTTTGTGAATTTTCTTGTCCTGGGGGACGGGTGGTGCTTTTCTGGCTTAATGTTTGCACATGAGACAGGCATGAAAATATCTACAAATACCCATTCTAGTCCATTCTTTGGTGAGGTCAAAAATGAAAGGTTTCCTCTTCGTTGCTCTTCCGTGAAGCTGATATTTGCACAGGTGCCACTGCAGCACCGCTCCCAGAGCCAGCAGAATCTTTCTGCAGGTCTTTTTACAGTCAAACAGGGGGTTTTATTTGCCTTTCTAGCATTCCTACAGTCACACTCACAAAAAGTTTTGTCTTTCAGACCCCAAACTGACCACCACAGTTTGTATTCATGACCATTTCTTTATTACATCACTAGTGACAAGTGAAACAATTTACCTGGCTCTTCCTAACAGTGACTGCAAACAAACAAGAACCTATTTAAGGTTTTACTCCAGGGTTGTCCTGGATTTAGCTCCATTAATCTTCTCATACATGCAGACCAGCTTCCCTATCCCTGCTGAAGAAAAGCATATAAACAGCATGATGCTTCCATCACCATGTTTCACTATGGAGACACAGCATTAAACGTAGAGGCCAAAATTTAGCAAACAGCTTTTGTGCAATAAAATCTTTCATCTTACGGTTCTTCCATATAGTGCAGATTTGTGTAGTGCACTATTAATAGTTGTCCTGTTGACAGATTCTTCTACCTGGGTTTTGGATCTCTGTAGCTCTTCCAAAGTTACATCGACCCTCTTGGCAGCTTCTTCGATTAATGCTCTCCTTGGCCGTCCTGTCAGTTCAGGTGGACCGCCATGTCTTGGTAGGTTTAGGATTATGCCTTTATGCAGACCACACTGTTTAGGTCCACCTCACAGTTATGCACTTTGTGTTGCTTTTCACATAGAATCCCAGTAAAATACTTTGAAGTTTGTGGTTGCAATGTTACACAGTGGGTGTGAATACTTTAGCAAAGCACTGCATACTGTTAACAGTGTGGAGACAGCTCTGAACCTTATGACAGTGTGACATTATTCAAACAATGATGCATAAGTCGGGGTTTGGAAGAACCTCGGTACTTTATGACAAGTTTTGTGGAACAAAAATTACTACAGTTTTTCCTCTTAGGACTCATTTATGTCTGCAAAACACATGTATAACGATCACCTTTGGGTGTGAGCCAATCGCATGTGGACATGGCACTTGCATCTTGAATGGTTCTATATAACTGAAGAAGGTTCTCAGTGACCAAATACATCAAATCTATTCTAAGAGTTTTACTGTTAGTTTTAATAATCTTTTGCAATTCTGTCTGACATGTCTTGGAGTCATCCATTTTGGTTGCACAGTTTGACATGCGCAGCTCAACAGACATCGCAGCTTTGACGTCACCAGGATTATAAATCTGCCGAAAATAAAGATTTCGTTACCATTTCTCACGGGTCGACGCAATGGAGGCGTATATCTGGAGAGACAAAAACTCGCAGGCGAACCTTTGCTCCACAAGGCCATTCCCGGAAGAGCTTGAAAGCTTGAAAAATCTGTCTGATACAAGAAGGTCAGAAGATTCATATACCGATCAAAGACCACGCCGACACCCAGCGCAGGTGAAAACCCACAGAGGTTTTACTTCCAAGGAGATGAGTTTCCTCCTTGTTGATTCAGTCAACTAAATGGTTCTTCATATTTTCCCCTCCTGGATGGATGATAGGTTTATGGTTTTTTTCTTGAGTTGATCAAGGATGCGTGATCCCCATCCCTCGTTTTTCTTCAGACCTGACCCAACCAGTGAAGAGCAGAAATCAACGTCAAAGTAATTTCGTTCTTCGTACTCGTACTCTTTGTCTTGCTCCTTATCCGGGGCCGGGTCGCGGGTGCAACAGACTTAGAAAAGACCCCCAGACTTCCTTCTCCCCAGACACCTCCTCCAGCTCCTCCGGGGGGAGCCCAAGGCGTTCCCAGGCCAGCCGAGAGACATAGTCCCTCCAGCGTGTCCTGGGCCATCCCCTGGGCCTCCTCTCGGTGGAATGTGCCTGGAACACCTCCCGAGGAAGGCGTCCAGGAGGCATCCTGTATAGATGCCCGAGCCACCTCAACTGGCTTCTCTCGATGTGGAGGAGCAGCGGCTCTACTCCGAGCTCCTCCCGGATGGCCGAGCTCCTCACCCTATCTCTAAGGGAGTGCCCGGCCACCCTACGGAGGAAGCTCATTTCAGCCGCTTGTATCCGGGATCACGTTCTTTTGGTCATGACCATAAGTTCATGGCCGTAGGTGAGGGTAGGAACGCAGACCGACCGGTAAATCGAGAGATTCGCTTTTCGGCTCAGCTCTCTTCAAGGGGAGCGGCACAGCGCCTCCATTCCTGCGGCAGCCGCACCGATCCGTCTGTCGATCTCCCGCTCCATTCTTCCTTCACTCATGAACAAGACCCCGAGATACTTGAACTCCTCCACTTGAGGCAGGAACTCCCCGGATGCTTAGGCTGGCTCTAGGGACGTGGAATGTCACCTCACTGGGAGGGAAGGAGCCTAAGCTTGTGTGGGAGGTCAAGAGATATCGACTAGAAATAGTCAGGCTCACTTCCACGCACAGCGTGGGCTCTGGAACCCATCTCCTCGAGAGAGGCTGGACTCTCTTTGACTGTGGAGTGGCCCACGGGGAGAGGCGGCAGGCTGGTGTGGGTTTGCTTGTTGCCCCCCAGCTCAGCCGTCTCGTGTTGGGGTTTACCCCAGTGGATGAGAGGGTTGCATCCCTGTGCTTTCGGGTTGGGGACAGGTCTCTGACTCTCATTTCGGCCTACGGGCTGAGCGGTAGTGCGGAGTACCTGGCCTTCTTGGTGTCCCTGTCGGGGGTGCTGGATAGTGCCCCTCCCGGGGACTCCATTATTCTGCTGGGGGACTTCAACGCCCACGTGGGAAAGGA
>JAHUTJ010035788.1:0-10495 GCA_036250325.1 Characodon lateralis
GCAGCAAAGCCTCGGTGACCCGTCCCCCCCTTGTCTTGTGTCATGATGTATGTTTGGATGGGTTGTACTGGAATTCTAATTTCCCCTCGGGGATCAATAAAGTATCTTTGAATTTGAATTGAATTGAGATGTCAATTGACTTTGGTTTTCATCTGTTTTTGAACTTCTTTAGGTTGGTGCATGACGTGTTGTGTTTTGGAGATACTTAAGCTTATTTCATGTCAGACAGGTTCTATTTAAGGGCTTTCTTGATTATACAGGTTAGATAGTAATCATACATGGGTGTGACTAGTAAAATCAGGGTAATTAGGGGTAATTCATGGTTTACAAGATGGGCAGTGTTTTCATGTAGGTTTTCAAGTTTGGAAAGTTTTTTCTCCTAATGAGCAAAGTCATCATTTGGAAGCTAGTCTTCATATTTACTCAGGCTATCTTTGTATTATTTTAACAGTTGTTTAGTTATCTGAAACATAGAGGTGTGACAAAAAAGCAAACAACAGAGGCAGATAAACCTATTTTGTTTTTCACTATATCTTTTTTCTTTTGTCATTTCTTCACCAGTGGTGCTGTCATGTTATATTACACATCATTTATTAGTTGTTTTCTGGAAACCGCAGATATCTGTAATGGCTGCAATAGATATTTTGCATTTCTTATGTTTTTGTAAATACACAAGGCCTGCGTCTTGTGTACCTTTTTTAGATTTTTCTCATCATCTGAGACACAATGACTTTAAACTCAAACAAGCACGACAAATAAATGGTCACCATTAATATTGCTGAGTTCATATGCAGGAAACTGCTCTCTCCTGATATTTTAAGTTTGGTAGTGTTATTTCAACACTGTTTCTCTCCACCTTTTTGAAATATTTTCGTAGGTTTTACATGAACCAAAAGCACTTGGTTTATTTAAGAAAATATATAATGGCTAGATGGGAGTGAGATGCAGTAAATTCTGACTACAACTGTGTGCGCTCATGGACAATGTGCAAACACATTTTTTTCATCAGATTTGTAGAGCGATGCATATGTATGACAGTTTTTGACAAATCTGAAATATAGTTAACTTTATCTATACATTTACAGGAGACATGTATACTCAATTAATATTCATTTATATACATAAGAAAAATTATAATGATTGCCCTTAGCTCTTAATTATTAGGAGCTAAGATTTTTGAATTTTAATATATTAAACACGTTCACAAGATTTGAAGAATTCATGAAGTAATTTATGTGTGTAGTGGAGGGCTTTTGCATGAACACTTCATGTCCACAGCATTTATGTCCCTGGACTCTTGTGAATGTTGGACAAAAAAAGCATGTTCTGGCTTTAGAGTTAAAGCTATGTACCAAGAAATAATGCATGCATGTATGTATGAATGTTTGCATGTATAAAAAATGCAACAATAAATATCTGTTTGAAACATACACATTTAAAGTACACACTGGATGCTTTGTGTTTCAGTCATATAGAACAAACCTATTTCAGATTTACTGGAGATGTCTCCATGTGTCTGTCGCTTATTGAGAAATGCACAGAAAACATACTGATATTCAGTTATTTTCTAAAATTAAACTTGATCCCAATGGCTCCGCTCTGAAATATGTGCTGTGTGTAACTTTAGGCTTCTGTGAACTGGTCTTGGCTGAAGTGTTGATTTTCAACATTTCAAAGAGACTTATTTCAATCCAGTTTTTCAGGGCTGCAGGCAAAGCTTACCTGTACTGTAGTCCGTCTCATCCTCATAGTGCACTTCATTCAGCTACCTCTCAGATATATAAAGTGAAGGTTTTATGGTAGCAGAGCTAAAGTAAAGTTTGATGTTTTATTTACACGGAGTTAGATTTGGTAAAGCGTGGGTATCATAGCTGTTTCTGATGGCTGTATTGTTTAGGCTCTTTTTGCTTTCATTTTTATTGCCATTTCCGTTTCACAGTACATTTTATTTCGGATTTAAACTGGAGATGCACCGATCATAGATATGCGGCTGATTTCTTTCTTATCTGATTCTGGTAAAGTTTTGGCTTGTTTCCCAGTTCTGGTTTATTTTTAAGAAATTTAGTAGAGGAAACATCCTACTGTGTGTATGTGAGAGAGAGAGAGCACTTACCTTTTTCAAACAAAGACAAAGTGATTACAGCACTGAGATTTTAATTTGCCTTAAGCATATTTTGGTACTTTTACAGCATGGTAGTCTAGGGGCCTTGGGTCGATATTCCTATGCAAAATAAAAGTTTCTGTAACCATTCAGTTTTAATGATCTACTGTGTTCATTTTGTATAGGAATATTAAACATAAAAATAGACTAATAATGAAATAATGCAACCCAATACACAGGAATGGATAATGTGACATCGCTAGAAAGAGTGATGTTTGAGATAGTTGAAATTATGTTGAATTTGTTGAATTATGTTTGGATATTTGCTTTAAAGTTTTTTCCTGGCTATTAAATGTTCAAATGGCTTGCTATGAACGAGGCAGTGAGCTATCAGCATGTAGCTTTTTGTATATATCAAACACCTGCAGCAGTACAGAAAAAAGACAGAGGTAGAATCTACAATATGCTGCTGCAGTTACACAGATAAAGAATGAAGAATTGTTTTACATTTTAAGATACTGTATAGAGTCCCTTGCACAGATATTCACCGCCTTGGTATTTTTCATATTTTGTTGCCTCACAACCTAGAAATAAAATGGATTGCTTAAGAGCTTGCACCATTTCATTTACAGAGCATACCTACAACTTTGAAGATGTATTATTATTTTACTGTGAAGCAAACAACAAATAGGCAATATTTCTTCAGCTTCTCAGTTGGATTGAGATCTGAACATTGAAGCCATTCTGACACATTTAAATGTTTCCCCTTAGACCACTTGAGTATTGCTTTAGCAGTATGCTTCGGGTCATTGTCCTGCTGGAAAGTGAACCTCAGCTCCAGTTCTTAAATCACAGGTAAACTGACATAGGTTTTGCTTAAGAATATCCCTGCATTTAGAGCTATCCATCTTTCCCTCAACTTGAAAAGTTTCCCAGTCCCGGCTGCTGAAAAACATCATGGCTCTGACAGCATGATTCTGCCACCACCATGGGATAGTGTTCTTGGGGTGATGGGATGTTTTGGCAACCTCAAAACATACCACAATACCATTGTAGTGGTTGGAGGGATTTGATAGAGCTTGCTTAATAAGGTGCATTCACTGTTTAGAAAAATATTGGATATTTGAGGCTCAAACCGGTCAAGCTGAAAGTCATCCGATTCCAGTGAACAATATGTAAAATTAGCCTCTTCCTCTCTATGTTTTTTTTTTTTTGTGTCTTGCCTCAATGCATGCTGAGACAACACAGGGTAGGAAAATCTGTTGTCTTTGGACAAATACTTTATTACACATTAATACATTTAGTGTTATTATTTCTTTTAGAACAGGAACATTGAAATGTTGGGCTGACTTGTATATTTATTTGTGTTACCCTGTTTGCTTCTCGTCTGGCAAATTCAAGATCTGCTGTCTAGATAAACCTCCAGGCACTGACACAGAAGCAATGAAAGTTGCCATGCAAACATATGCACACACACAAACACACAAAGACGTACCCACACTTTCACTTGCACATGGCCAATTATCCTCAGTCTATTACAGAAAATTATGTCCCTCCTGTCTGTATATAATGTTCCTTTCATTCACGGTGCGGGTATGATGAATATGTATGTTCAGCCTACATTTGCTCTATTCATTCATTCTTCAGTCACAGAGTTTGATCTGCAACTGCCAAGATTCTCCATGTTACAAAGTAAAGCTCCAGACATTACTCTTTACCATAGATATGCTCTAAAATCAAATATGTATGAGCAAGCTGCAAACATGTCTGCATTTTTATGAAAGTTCACAGGCAGCCACAGACTTTCACACACAGACATGCAAACAAATCATGCCTTGTGTTTATTTGAGACAAAATATTTGCAGAAGCTGGTCAGTCAGGACTGTGAAACATGGACGAAAATGTCTTTAACTGTACACAGCTTCTTAAAAGTTTGTCAGATGTAACAAACTCCAACATTTCTGAATTCTGGCATACATGACAAAAAGCATATAGTGTCAGTCAATAAGCGTATCTTTTCACTGTACTGTAGATTTGTGCAAACACATGGTCACATACTGTAGATACATGCTTTTTTAAGCACTAAATACTCAAGTGTCCTGTGGGCTCTCTATAAAACCCCTGATTTACACATAAGCTAAACATGTGCACTTAAGCGGTGGGTGTATGAAAGACATAAAGTAGCAGTCAGGAAGTTACTGAGGGCCCCTCAAGTCTGATGGAATGCAGAACAAGGGGGATGGGCAAACTCAATTGGTTATTGGATAGAGAGGGGAGTGAAACTCGGAGCTGGGTGTGGTTCTCCGAAATTTATGGACACACACATGCCCCCTCTCCAGCATAGTATGTTTTCATAGTTCGAATAGGCTTGCACAGATGTTCACTGTTTATATGGCCTCCATTAGCTTCTATTCAATGCTCTTCGTGTGGTGCTACACTAAAGTGTGCACACACACTTATACTTAAAGGCTGGAACTTGCTATTGTTAGTGTCAGTGTTTTGAGAAAGCTAAGAGTGCGGCAACAGGCAGAAGATTGTCTTTTTTCATTTTTCTGAGCATCTTCAACCTTCTCCCTCATTCCTTCATTTTGCCTCAATATAATATTTATATATATTCCGTAATCTGATAAGAGAGGAGGGTTTCAAACTATAGCAAAGGCACTTGTATTGCTTTGGGTGATGAGCAGGAGTGTCATGATATATCTAGCTTACGAGACGATACACAATATTGGGGTCATCTGAATTACACAAGATTTTAGCAGCATTTGTGGAAAGTGTAAGAAGTATATTTTTCTATTACACAAATACATTTCTTGTTAAAAAATTACAAGCTGTTGCTAAATAATTTAGAATTGCAGTAGTACAGTTAATTCCCGGTTTGACTAGTTAAAATGTTGCAGTTTTTATTCTTCTCTAATTCTAGGGTGGCACTAATTCCAGAAAAACATTGAAAAAACACAAAAAGAATAAAGTATTAAACTATATGTTCATGTTGGAACTATGGAGTTCACTAAAATTTTATACCAAAAATTATGAACTGAACAGCGCTTTAATTTCACTGTCCTTACGAACTATGACGTGGATGCAAGTAATTAGACACTGTTTTTCCAGTTACGTTATTCTCAGGCGGCTTACTTATCATTTTTTTCTTGCCCATTACTCTTTGATTTTTTTTTTTTACTCTAAGTACCTAAAATGCTGCTAATTTGGAAGTGTAGGGGGGTCCTTTAAAGCTAATTGTTATTGGCCAGATAAACAAGTATTTATTAGTCGACTCAACGCAACACTCAATTCAAGCACTGCTGTCTTTCATACTTCAAAATAAGCTTCTCAAACAAAGAGATACGGTCTCAAGCTTAAAGCACTCACCTTCGTATCGGGGTCTCATGATAAAAGTTTATCCTTACTTCACCAGACAGTCACTTGCCGATAGTGACAGGATAGTGCTTTGTGAGACATACCCTGCATTGATGACAAATGTTGCATTTTTTTATCTGATTTTAATATCATTACACCTTGAAGGACAACTTAAGGCAAGATTCTTAAATCAATGGCTTATTTGTTTAACTCTTCACAGAAGGCTTTCCACAAAATATAGGAGCGTGTTTTTGAGAATTTTTGACTGTTCTTCCATAAGTGCATTTGAGAGGTCAGGCGCTGATGTTGGATGAGAAGGCCTTGCTTGCGGTCTTCACTGCTATTCGTCCCCAAGTGTTGTTTGGGTTAAGGACTGGGCTCTGGGGTGGCCAGTCAAAGGTCTTCTACATCAAACTCACTCATCTATGTCTTCATGGAGTTTCCTTGCACACTGTTGCTTTCCATTCTTTATATCCATCTTTGTAGTTGATTGTTGTTGTTCAAAACAGCTTTTAACTGATCAGCCTTTTTTCAAAGAATCGTTGCTTTGAGGTTGCTGAGCACAACATTCAAACCTATGTCTGCAACTTCCCATTTGTTTGTCATGGTATTAATATGCAGCCTGTGTGAGGATGGCCACCAGCAAAACTGCTCCATATATGTGGGCTAACCTCCACCCTTTTCAAAAATCTCACTGCACATAGTGACCAAGGCGTGGAACCTATCCAGTTGCCTTTGAATTGACATGCTCCTGGTGTTTTAGTGTCTCCATGTGTGTCCAGTCTTTTTTTACTGGCTATCCAGAGCTCAGCAACACTAAACTAATAAAGATTTGTGTGTTTTGAGTGTTTTGAATTTCAATGAGGCTCAGATGCGTGCAGAAAAGTGGGGGTAGGTAAAATCGATTTTCAGCTGAGCAAAAACAGATGCATGGGAGTCGGTGAGACTGTGGTCACAAACACACACACACACACACATGCACAGGAGAGTATGCCAGCACATCACAATCAGAGACACTCACACCTACCCAGACTACTCATACACTCTTGTATTCACGAGGAAGGTTAATTGAAGGTTATAATGGGGGGAGTTGGAGATGAGAGGCTTTCAACGAGAACATGTGCTTGTGTCCGTTATTCACCTTCTTTGCTTGCCCTGACCTCCCCACTACTCATTTCTCCCTTTTCTTCTTCCTCTCTGTCTTCATCCAGAGCTCAGTCAAAATGTGCAGCCATGCAGATACCTATAGTCTCATTAATTCAACCCATCAACTGTACTGCAGTGCCAGCTCTCTTTCCCCATCTTCTACTTCTCTTTCCATATGCAAACAGTTCTTATAAAAGGTTAATATAATCTGCCGCTGCTTTGGTTAACGATCTGTGGGTGCACTGTGTGTGTTATTGTGTTAAAACATCTCCTTATACGTAATTCATAATGCATCTATAGTATGCAACATTATATTTTCGCTTGATATTTCCATTGTGTAATTTGAAGCTGTGTTAATAGGATGTAGATAGTGATGGAGATTAAAATGACAAAATTTGTAAAGAGATGTAAAAAGTGAGATAAGGAGGATCAATAAAATTTGAATCTAGGCATTAAGCTTTCCAATTGAATTGGAAATCAGTAGTGCCTTTCTCGTTTTTATAAGTAAAAAAAGCTTTTTTTTCATATTGTTTAACCCTTGACAGAAACTAAGATTAAGATGGAGTCTGTGCAAATAAATTTGAACTGAAGGATGCTATATGTCTCTGTTTAATATGGAAAAGTGTACTCTCAAATTTGTTGCCTGAGGTAAGATATGTTTAACCTTGAAACCATGAAGAACTCTACTTTTAACCTATCCTCTGGATGATTTAAGCAGTATGTTGAATCTGCATGAGTTTTAGGTAGATAATATTTGTTAAGACTTTTGTGGACACTGTACCGCATGTTTTTATTATAAGCATCAAAACATGGCATTCTTCTCTCACTCTGGTTTAATTTAAGTTTAGATGTGGCCAATCATTTACAGAGATCATAAAGTGGAAATTAGTGCATACCCTTGACATTTAGGATAGAGGATTTTACTAAAGGTTGAGGACACTTTATGGAACAGAGGGGGGTGGTCTTTTGATGACTTTGCATGCATGCCAAATTGCATTTGTATGTGCAAAATATGACTGGTATATTTGTCTTTTTGTGTGTTCATATTTGCATGGAAGTGATACTTTGCACTCAGTGTGGTTCAGTGGGTCTTTATGTCTGTGTTTCAGGGGCTGGGCTTGTGTGTGCCCTGCCACTGCCACCCTCTTGGAGGCCCTCTCCCACACACATTCTTTAAAATGTCATCCTAAGCAGGGCCATACGGTCTATCTGTGGAATGCAAGGGGTTGGGAGGGAGTTTGTGAACAGACATATTGAGTTTCATGAAAACTGAGGGGCCGTTAAGACACAAGACATAGCCTACTTTCTGACTGCGTATTGAAAAAACTGCCTCCGACTGTGCATGGGGACAGTATGGGCTGGTCAGAGTTGCAGAGTATCATAAGCTTTAGAAAAACATCACCAGTATTTACAAACAGACATTTATAACATGATGTCAGTGCTTTTTAAATGGTGTATGTCACCCTAATCTTTAGTTTCCACTATAGATCCTCTATCAGATTGATGTCTGGCTGCTACAATTGAAATAATACTGTAAACATAGTTCCCCAGGGGTATGACAAATTCTGGGCTTAACAATATTAGCAGTGCACCGAAATGTCTATACCAACCATATTGATTTACTTATAAAAAGAAATGCAATGAAATTGACCTAAAACCCAAAATATGTTTAAAAGATAGCCATAAAAATGCACATTAATGCATCTAGCTTAGTTTTGCTTGTCTTTTCACTTATAAACCCATTTTTGTTAATTTTCCACCTCTGCTGCTTCTGTTGTTTACCCACATTCCGATTTCTTTATGCAACTCAAGATTTTATAATCATGTCTTCTAAGTTTCTCATACCAGTAAATTGACAGAGAAAAGTAAGTTGCAAATTGTTGCCCAAGTTTGCAAAAGTAATTTCCACTCCAAACCATCTGCTCAGTCCAATTTCCACTGTCAATCACACTTTATGAAAGGACAGTTATCGAAAACTTTGCTATATATTAAAAACAAATGAAGGGAAATGAAAACTACTGACATAACAATCAATTTCTAGAAAATAATTATTGTTTCGTCCTTGAGAGAAACATTCCAATATTGACTATCTTGAACATTATGTCTTACTTTCTTGATGTTACTGCACAATAACAATTGCTCAAAATCAATTATGTACACAATATTTAAACCAGAATACAAGTTGTGTAAATTGTATCAGTTTAGTTTCTTAGTATGGTATTGTTTTTGTGGGGGAGGGGTTACAAAACTTTGTTTAATACTATACTATACTAATACTTTAATACTACAATTATTTGCTCTGGCTAAAGAAAAGAAAAGTAAACTCCAAGAACATACTTGCACCAAGTAAAACATGCTTGGTGGAGTAATATACTTTTATAGCCACCAAACCTGGCAAACACCAATATAAATGGTGTGGTAAGAGAAGATGGCTACGCTATGATACTTTGGATCTAAAGAATAACCAGTTTTCATTTCCAGTTTCTGTCAAGTTTGAAGTCTGTATGATATTACTAAAGTAAGTCCTGCGTCAAACCCTAAATTCTACGAAGAGTGACGGCAAGAAAACCATCAAACTTAGTTTCTAAAAGATTGCCAGAGAGCAAGTGTGGTCCTAAGTCCAATTGAATACAATTAGAAAGACCAGGATTGCATAATAAACCTGCTGTTGTAATTACTGAAAGAGTATGAATACATTTCAACCATTTGCTATCATTAGACTGATTGCATTTTGTCTCACAGAATATGAATTCCATCCAGTGGTTTAGGTCTTCACTATAAATAGAAATTTGGCATTAAGAACTTTTACTTCAAGATTAAAACACCCTTGGGCATTGCCTCAGGGATGAGAAGTGCATTGAAGAAAAAGTCTATTACAGATTCATTATTGCATTATTGAACACCACCAAAATACTCCTATGGGAATATTATAAGGATACTGTTACAAAACCATAGCAGTTCAGAAATGCCCTTGAGTTGATATAACCATCACAAACGGTGTTTATAGCACTACGTCAGCACTATTTAATCAGTATGGGAACGCAGACTCAAAGCTGTTGGTTTGTTTCTCACTTTCTCTTCCCATTTTCCCTTTCTTCTCCACCTTCATCTCAAACACCTTAATTTCCACAGTAAACAGATAAATGAATAATTTAATTGTGATTGATCCGTTTGTTTCGGGCTCAAATGTCAGGGTGTCATTTGATCCCTCCTCTTGCCTTTACCCCCCACCTTACATACCTTCCCGTCTCCTCATTACTCCACAGGGCCAAACGACAGGCTTTCCTCCCTTTTAATGAGGAGTAGGATGCATCTCTGTAACTGTTTATTGAAGGAATCACTGTTTGGTCTGAGCACAGTTGTGTTTGTTTCACAGTCACTTGCTGACAGTGTGTGGGTATCTTTGTCCCTGGAATAATGGGTGTGTTAGTGTGTCCTGTTCTAACTTAAGGTGAATTTTGGCTGCAGAAACCCTTTACAGGAAAGTTTTCTGGGGCGATTTCTAACCCTCATTATTTCCATTGCAGGAATTACAGTATTTTAAAGTCCTTATTTTTAAATACTAAAGTAAAAACAGCTAACGGGGAAATATTAGTAATCTCAATTAAATGAAACATGAACTTTCTTTTCCTGCTGTAAGAGTGTCTTGCTACAGTGGACGTTTTTGGATCCTGCAGTGAAAATACAAAAATTGCTAGAGAACAATGAGGTTCAGGGTGGTACAGTCGAAACTATAGATTTACCAAACATAATTTTATGGCCAATTTCTTTCTTTCTTTCTTTCTTTCTTTCTTTCTTTCTTTCTTTCTTTCTTTCTTTCTTTCTTTCTTTCTTTCTTTCTTTCTTTCTTTCTTTCTTTCTTTCTTTCTTTCTTTCTTTCTTTCTTTCCTT